>SJYA01002563.1:0-53372 GCA_006410615.1 Neotragus moschatus | reverse complement strand
CCCCTCCTTTGGGGATTTTTGCTTTTCAGTGTTTGATTTTTTTTTTTTTTTTTTTGCAGTGAAATGTTTTAAGCCCTTTCTCATTTCCATTGGTGTATATTTTATAACTTTTTTTTTTTGTGGTTCCCATGTGGACTACATATAATATCCTAAAGCTGTAACAGTCTAATTTAAATTTATACCAATTTAACTTCCATAATGTACAAAAACCCGGCTTGTTTATGGCCCCACCCCAACACTTTCAGTTACAAAACTATACAAACATATTCAAACTATACTTTCAGATACAAATCTATATCTTTACCTGTGTCCAAAAATATACAATGATGGTTGTTTTCTCAATGCATCACTTTCATAAAGTATAGAGAAAATAAAAGATGGAGTTTTAGGCCAAAGGTACAAGAATACTAGCTTTTAGACTAATAATTTTGAAAAATGCATTATTTTCTTGAATCATGTAAAAAACAAAAAGTAGAGTTACAAACTGGCTTTACAATAGTGCTAAGCTACTATAATTACCCAGTGTTTTAAAGCCTTTGTCTAGCAATTCTGTCGTTTGGTCTTTCCCAGGGAAGGTTCTGTTGGCTCATTTCTTTTATTTCCTTGGAATGGGCTATACTTCCCAACTTCTTTGGATCCACTGTGCTTTTGTTGTTCAAAACTGGACACTGCAACCTAACAATGAAGCAGCCCTGGGAATCAGATTCTTCCCCTTCCTGAGGTTTGCTGGCTTTTGCTTTTTTAATTGTAGGATGTCTGTTTGCTGAGGTGTCAACCTTAGGTCTCAGGTCTCTTCTGAACCTATACCTTTCTCTGGGCATGCATGGTGACTTTCTAATTTCTTCCACATAGGCATTTGCTTTGGAGTGTCTTACTACCTGACTCCCAAAAGGGGAGAAAGGCAGCAATGAAGGGGGAGGGAAGGGTAGCAACCCTTTAACTCCCCGGAAGCCACTCCAGCTGGAAAGTGAGGGGTGTTCAACAACTGAGGGGGCAGGACAACAGCTGCCTCTGAGTCTGTGACTCCATGATCAGTAACAGTGATCCAAACACAGATCCCCAATAGATGTAAGACAGAGTCTTTGCTGCCCACCCTAGCTCCCACCAGCCGCATACAAGCTGCTCTGTGAACACATGTATAGCTTCCTGCTGAGGGCTGGAGATAAAGAGAAGGGTAGCTGCTTCTCTGCTAAGAGCTGACAACAACCAAAAATAACCATAATCTACCATGCAAGCTTTCCTCTGATGGTTGCAAGCCTTTATCAGACTCCAGAGTTCCAAAATAGTTACACTGGACAGATTCCACCAGTGAGTTGCTGTGTGGGGGTATAGAATCCTGCTACCCACTATCTCCCAGAATCTTCTCTCTGCTCTGAATTTACATGGCTCAGGGGCTGAAGATGTGAATGCTGATTTCCCTGCGACTGTGAGTCTACAGGTTTAATGTGAAAAGAGCCTTTCTCTCCTTCGCCAAAGGAAAATTATTAGTCCTGACTAAGGATCAGCAGGACAAATACTCTGTGAGTGGTCACAGCTCTGCAATGCACACAGCTAGCTACTTTTTCTCCTTCCTTTCTTGGAAAGGAGCTTTTCTTGTTTGGACCTTAATGTTTCCTAAAAATCTGCCACTTTGAAGACATCTAATATAAACAGTTTATTATGAAAAGGGAGAAAGCAAATGTAAAACATCTCTATTTTAAATCTGGCTTATGTGGTTTTTCAGACCAAAGAGGTGAGGCATTCAAGATGGCAGAGTTGGGTTATTGAAAAAGTCTGCATACTTGTTTACACAGGAAAGTTCTGAACCAAGCTGCAGTTATTTTCTGTCTTTAGGCACTAAGAACTTATATCTTCTGTCTCCTGATAGCTCCTTTGAAATTGCCTTCCCCAAATCTGCACCCCATAGTCAAACTAATAAAACTTTTAAAAAATGTATTTTATATCTAAACCATCTCTGGCATTTCCCAGAGTGCCGCTGGGTAACATCAAAGAGCTTTCTTCATCATCTTATGAGATAGGGGATGCTAGAAATAATTAGGTACTTCTGGCATTCTGTAAGTTTTTATTTGGGTTATTACTATTGTAAGAGCTGTCCTATTTATAAAGCCTTCAGTTAAAAAAAAAAAAAGAACTGGCAAATGAAAAAAAGGGAAACTCAACCTTCTCAAGGATGACATGTCTTATAAAGGTGCTTCAGCAGTTATGAACCTTTCAGTTTGGTTAGAGGCATGCTCCCTTTCATGTTAAAGAATGGCATGATCATGGCCAATGAGTTATTAAAAGAAATAGTCTATTTCTAGGTTTAAAAGGCCCTTTTCCATTGGTGGGAATCCTAACACTCTTCATGGGACAAGTTAAAAGATCCTGGAGAGTGTTTAGTGCCCTCATTGTAATATATACTTACTCTAATGGGAGTCACTGGCTAGCTTCTTCATTTTTTTGGGAGGGGGGAATGAAGCACATTTTTACTGTCCTTTCATATCATGTGTTACAAACCAACATCAAAAAGTGACTCTCCAAATAAACATAGTTAAAAGTCATGAAGAAGAAATTCATGGAAGAATTTAAAAGTTCAGTCTTCTTCTAATAACCAAAGAAATGCATTAAAATGACCCTCTTTCCTAAGAGTTCTCATCACAAGGGAAAAACACATATAACTGAAACTCCAATACTTTGGCCACCTGATGTGAAGAACTCACTCATTGGAAAAGACCCTGATGCTGGGAAAGATTGAAGGCGGGAGGAGAAGGGGACGACAGAGGATGAGATGGTTGGATGGCATCACTGACTTGATGGACGTGAGTTTGAGTAAGCTCCGGGAGTTGGTGATGGACAGGGAAGCCTGGTGTGCTGCACTCCATGGGGTTGCAAAGAGTTGGATATGACTGAGCAACTGAACTGAACTGATATTATATTTGTATTTCATTAATGTTGTATCTGACCCTGATACTGGGAAAGATTGAAGGCAAAATGAGAAGGAGGTGGCAGAAAATGAGATGGTTAGATAGCATCATTAACTCAATGGACAGGGATTTGAGCAAACTCTGGGAGACAGTGAAGGACAGAGGAGCCTGGCATGCTGCACTCCAGGGAGTTGCGAAGAGCTGGACATGACTTAGCAAGTGAGCAACAACAATGTTGTGGCTATATGCTGCTAAGTCACTTCAGTCGTGTCCGACTCTGTGCGACCCCATAGAGGGCAGCCCACCAGGCTCCCCCATCCCTGGGATTCTCCAGGCAAGAACACTGTAGTGGGTTGCCGTTGCCTTCTCCAATACAGGAAAGTGAAAAGTGAAAGTGAAGTCACTCAGTCATGCCTGACCCTCAGTGACCTCATGGACTGCAGCCTCCCAGGCTCCTCTGTCCATGGGATTTTCCAGGCAAGAGTACTGGAGTGGGTTGCCATTGCCTTCTCTGGTTGTAGCTATATGAGATGATGGATATTCACCAAACCCATGGACTGACTAACTTCTTATGATGCTAAACTTGTCTCGAGTTTGATATTGTTGGTTGTGATGAGAAAATAATCAGAGCAACTTGGCCTTATCATCAGCAGGTGGTTTCTGATTTCCTCCCACGCTCTCCTAAAGACCCTCTCAGAGCCACAGATCAGTAACTGGGTCTCTTAGAAGAAACATCAAAAGATCCTGATCAAAGAACTCTAACGGGTACCATTAACACTTGACACAATGGAAAACAGGCTCTTGGTTACAGACACTCCTGTAAAGCTGATAGACTCACAACAAATGAACATCTTTCAGACCACCAAGGGATAGAATCAGGGTTCTAGAACTCATCCACTTTGAGAATTTGGACTCCAAACTAACCCAAGATCAAGGGAACAAGGACTAATTACCTAGACTAAATGAAACAAATTTAGTTGTGGTTAATGTCCCATTTTGAACTAGGGTTTTTATAAAATCCTTCTTTTTTCTGGCTCCTTGGTCTTTTCTGCTTGATTTAACAGGTTATGCTTATATAAAACTAGGTGAAATCCTCTTTTAATGGAATCTCGTTCTAATTAATTCTTCAAAATTCAGGAACAAAAATCTCTTAAAAATTTTAATATACAATAAGCTATCAGGAAAAGGTAGTAATAATAATAATCCCTTTAGTATAACAATATATGTTGAGTGATCCTGTCTGCACCACTGAAAATAATAGTTAAATAATATAAAAAATGCCCCATGTCTAATCGGTTTACCTTCTTTGACTACAAGTTTTTATAGACTGAACTAGAATCTGTCCTCCTTTCTACTAGAACATAACTGAAAAAAAAAAAATCAAATCTGTATCTATGACTATACCATAGATGTCTTGTATAAAGGGAAATACAACTTAATTGGGCATGCTGCTGCTGCTGCTAAGTCACTTTAGTCATGTCCAACTCTGTGTGACCCCATAGACAGCAGCCCACCAGGCTCCCCTGTCCCTGGAATTCTCCAGGCAAGAACACTGGAGTGGGTTGCCATTTCCTTCTCCAATGCATGAAAGCGAAAAGTGAAAGGGAAGTCGCTCAGTCGTGTCTGACTCTTTGCGACCCCATGGACTGCAGCCTATCAGGCTCCTCTGTCCATGGGATTTTCCAGGCAAGAGTACTGGAGTGGGATGCCATCGCCTTCTCTGTAATTAGGCATGACAAGCCCTGAAAAACAAGCAGATTTCATATATGGATTGATGTCTACAGTATCCCCTCCTAGGACACTGGCTTGGCTTGCGTCACATGGCTTAAGGTATCCTAGCCCTACAGTCAACACAGCCAGAGCACTGGACACTTGGAGCTCATGGAGGTGGAATAACCCTTGAGTTGCAGGTGACGGAGGCAGAGACTGGCAGAAGTGCCTTGGCCAGTGCTCGGTCACAGACCCCAGCAGACCAGGAGAAAGGAAAGAAAAGATTTCTGCTACATAAAGGAAACAAGATTACAGACCTCAGAGCTATAAACAAAACAAAAGTTAACTTAAGAATTATCATCACATAGGTCGTGAGCTGGTTGGATGGCATCACCGACTCAATGGACATGAGTTTGAGCAAACTCTGGGAGCTGGTGATGGACAGCGAGGCCTGGCGTGCTGTGATCCATGGGGTCCCAAAGAATTGGACACGACTGAGTGACTGAACAGAACTGAACTGAGGTCTAGTTTTGATAATCATGAACAGAAGTCTTTGTGAATGAATCCACATTACTCGATCCACCTATGTCTGTACGACTGGTCAACCATCAAATTAATGGTCACAGCTGAGGAAACTGCTCAACCACAAACATCAGTGGTTAAATCTGTGTCTTAGGGTAAGAATTTCAACAGCAGGAAGGACTGAGGAGGAAAACTAGTACCCTGTTCTGACTCCATCATGAACGTCTACATCACGTGCTCATCAAAATTCAGAGCCAGGAAACCAGTGCAGGGAAACAAATCCAAAAAGCAAAAAGGAAAGGAAACATAGGCTCGACCTTCTAGCCCTCGTCCCAATTAACTAATCTTTAGTAATTTTCTGGAATCAACTTCATCTCTGATGTTTGCAACATCGATATGTGACACAGGGTCTGATTATGTTGTGAAAAAACCGCTGTCTCTTCACCATGAATGAATTAAACGAGACTTTACAAACCGTGGTACCTTTGTGCTTTTTAAATTTTAAACATGGAAGGCTGTTTTTTCTTAAGCCTGGATCCCTTGCAACAATTTGTTATTAATAGTAAACATCCCCTTCTCTTGATGCTTTTGTCTGTGTACTTTCCTTTCTCAGACTGGGAAGTCGTTGTGGCAATANTTACTTCATGGCAAATGCATGGGGAAACAGTAGAAACAGTGTCAGACTTTATTTTTGGGGCCTTCAAAATCACTGCAGATGGTGCTTGCAGTCATGAAATTAAAAGATGCTTATTCCTTGGAAGGAAAGTTATGACCAACCTAGATAGCATATTGAAAAGCAGAGACATAACTTTGCTAACAAGGGTCTATCTAGTCAAGGCTTTGCTTCTTCCAGTGGTCATGTATGGATGTGAGAGTTGGACTGTAAAGAAAGCTGAGCACGGAAGAAGTGATAGTTTTGAACTGTGGTGTTGGAGAAGACTCTTGAGAATCTTGGACTGCAAGGAGATCCAACCAGTCCACCCTAAAGAGATCAGTCCTGAATAGTCATTGGAAGGACTGATGTTGAAGCTGAAACTCCAATACTTTGGCCACCTGATGAGAAGAACAGACTCATTTGAAAAGACCCCAATGCTGAGAAGGACTGAAGGCGGTAGGAGAAGGGGATGACAGAGGATGAGATGGTTGCATGGCATCACCTGCTTGATGAACATGAGTTTGAGTAAACTCCAAGAGTTGGTGGTGGATAGAAAGGCCTGGCGTGCTGCAGTCCAGGGGGTTCCAAGAGTCAGACACAACTGAATGACTGAACTGAAATGGGAAGGAAATCCTTAAAGAGGGGTTATATGTACATATATGGGCTCCCTGGTGGCTCAGTGGTAAAGAATCTGCCTGCCAAAGCAGGAGATTAGGGCAAAAGTCTCAAGTTTGGTCCCTGGGTTGGGAAGATCCTCTGGAGAAGGAAATGGCAACCCACTCTAGTATTCTTGCTGGGGAAATCCCGTGGACGGAGGAGCCTTGTGGGCTACAGTCCATGGGGTCACAAAGAGTCGGACATGACTTAGCGACTAAACAACAACAAATGTATATGTACAGCTGATTCACTTTGCCGTCCAGTAAAAACTAACACAACACTGTAAAGCAACTATATTCCAATAAAAATTAACCAAGGAACAATTAGGAGTCTTCATATGACAGAAAAGTTATTCTCTGAACAACTTATTATCCAGTATGAACAGATTCTGCTAGCTTATTTTCAAAATCAGCAGAGATTTGGAGCGTGCTTGTTAGCAGGTATGGAACACTAATTTGCTTGAAGGCACGAAGATTCAGTGGTCCTCCTTTGGGCAGTTCCACTAGCTGCCTGGAGGTCTTATGGTGACAAATTGCAAAGGTCAAATGTGAGGTGGTGAGAGGTGGGCGGGGACTGGAATAAATAGCCTTGGTCAGGGAATGACTTGGGAAAGAACACAGAACCGTCTGGTGGTTCTGCTCTTTCTCCAGGAAGTTAGACCAGAGCAAAGTCGGAGAGGAGCTCGGGACTTCACAGGGGTGTCCCTTTAGCCACCATGGGTGATATTCCAGGTGTTAAGAGACCTATTTCCATCAGGAATTCATTTTCTCACACTTCTCCAGACCCGGTCTGACATCAAGGTGTCAGCAGCGCCACCTTCTGGGAGCTTCTGGAATTTACTGACTTGCGCCTGCACAAGGCTCCAGGCTCTGCCTCCAACCACACAGGGCCACCTCTTCTGTTTCCATGTCAAATCCAAAACCCATCTCTTTGAGGACACATATCGCTGGTCTCAGGATCCACCTGGGTGATCAGTATGCTGTCCTCTCAAGATTCTGAACTTGATTACATTTGCAAAGACTTTTTCCAAATAAGGTCACATGCACAACTTCTAGGGACTTGAACATAGACATCTATTTGGGGATACACTGTCAATTCACTTCTTCCTTTCTCTTTGTCCTTCGTGTTTCTTAAAGAATATGCTTCCCCCGTTTCTGTCTTCTCTCCTCTCCTTCTTTAGTTGGAGACTCAGGACATTCATCCTTGCTGGTTCCAATCAGAAACATTAAAATGGGAGCTGACCCCTGTCCTGTGGTGAAGGGCAAAGGGGCTGCTTACTTAGCAGCTGACAGGGCTCTGTGTGGTGAAATGGGGTGGAGACAGGAACCGCTGCTCATAGTGGTTGCCGTGTACCTCCCTCACCCTACTCGTATGTTGAGGTTCTAGACGCCATTACTCCGGAATGGGGTCTTATCTGCAAATGAAGTCATTGCCGATGTCATTAAGATGAGGTCATACTGGAACACGGTAGGTCCCTAATCTAGTATGACCGGTGTCCTTATAAAAGGGGGAAACTTGGAGACAGACACATATACAGGGAGCATGTATGCTAAGTCGATTCAGTCGTGTGCGGCTCTGTGCAACTGTATGGACTGTAGCCCACCAGGCTCCCCTGTCCATGAGGATTCTCCAGGCAAGAATATTGGAGGGAGTTGCCATGCCCTACTCCAGGGGATCTTCCCGACCCAGGGATCGAACACGAGTCTCTTATGTCTCTTGCATTGGCAGGTGGGTTCTTTACCACTAGTGCCACCTGGAAAGTCCATATGCAGGGAGAACACCATGTAAAGATGAAGGCAGAGATCAAGGTGATGCTTCTACAATTCAAGGAACTCGGAAGAGGGCCAGAATATACCCGAAACTGGGGGAGAGGCCTGAGACCGATTCTCTAGCCCAGCCTCAGAAGGAACCAGCTCTGCCTACCAATACCTTCTCACCTCCAGAGCCCTGAGACAGTGATATCTGTGGTTCGATCCACCCAGTGAGCAGTACTTTCTTAGAGCAGCCAAAGAAAACAAATACACTGGGCAACATTAATTTGTATTTAGGTTCGGGTTTAGAGCAGCTCCTTTGGTGAAGAGACCACAGGGAACAGTTGGCTATCTCATTTTATTTGACAAATGCTCACATATCCTCCGTTGTATGTGATCCTCTGCAATCTGCAATTTCACTTTTAGTGCACTTAGAAATCTTGAAGGACCTCCCCACCTTCCAGGTCCCTAAGATTAGAGTTGGAGACAAAATAAGCAAACTCAAATTAGGGTTACCTAAATAAAAATGATGGTTCAGCCACGACACCAGCTGTGATCAATCACTGTCCTTACCCAGAAGGAAAACTGGCTCTGCGTTCCCCGGAGTCAATGGTACACAGGCCTGGCTCAGGACGCAAAGACGAGCTCCAGATCGGTTTCTCTAGAAGGTCCTGAACAGAATCAGAAAGCCCAGGTGTCTTCCTGGGGATACTTTCTCATGTGACCGAGAACAGAAAGTCAAGTTCAAATTCTGTCCTAGTGAATTTCAGGAGTGTTAATAGATTTCATTCGAGAGAATACCTCTGAGTAGAAGGTCACGGATCTCTCCGGGAAGTGAGTGATGGTAAAGGGTGTCTACTTTGGAAATGAAAGACTGAGCTCTGCCGCTGCAGAGAAGCAGAGGAAACCGCAAGGCGCACCTCCACCCGTCCAGGGAAGTGATTCACATGGAGTGGCCGGGACACCGATTCTGAAGGACGCAGGAAACCAGTCACATCATCTTCAGTTCCCTACCAATGGCAAGACATAAAAAGCACTTCCTGTCCCCTCCCCCACCCCCCACCCCCCCATATAAAAGGCATTATGCCAGGCTCTGGGTTTACAGCCAGGCCACTAACAACCAAGGGACTTCTCATCTACCCAAAGGAGGGATGGAGGCACGTAGAGTTAGAAGGACAGGAAGCATATGTCAATAATGTGATTGTGCTCATTGGGAGGGCAATAAAAACAGGAAAATCAAATCTATCCGATTGCTTGATCCTGTGGAAGAGGTCTGAATATGCCTCAACAAATGCAAATCAGTCTGATTTTCATCCTGGTAGAATTTACTGGGGGGCTTCCCTGATAGCTCAGTTGGTAAAGAATCCACCTGGAATGCAGGAGATCCCAGTTTGATTCCTGGGTTGGGTAGATCCACTGGAGAAGGGATAGGCTATCCACTCCAGTATTCTTGGGCTTCTCTTGTGGCTCAGCTGGCAAAGAATCTGCCCTCAGTGCAGGAGACCTGGTTCGATCCCTGGGTTGGGAAGATCCCCTGGAGAAGAGAAAGGCTACCCAGTCTAGTATTCTGGCCTGGAGAATTCCATGGACTGTATGGACCATGGGGTTGCAAATGGTGGCTTGGACAGTAAAGAGTCTGCCTGCAGTGNACTAACAACCAAGGGACTTCTCATCTACCCAAAGGAGGGATGGAGGCACGTAGAGTTAGAAGGACAGGAAGCATATGTCAATAATGTGATTGTGCTCATTGGGAGGGCAATAAAAACAGGAAAATCAAATCTATCCGATTGCTTGATCCTGTGGAAGAGGTCTGAATATGCCTCAACAAATGCAAATCAGTCTGATTTTCATCCTGGTAGAATTTACTGGGGGGCTTCCCTGATAGCTCAGTTGGTAAAGAATCCACCTGGAATGCAGGAGATCCCAGTTTGATTCCTGGGTTGGGTAGATCCACTGGAGAAGGGATAGGCTATCCACTCCAGTATTCTTGGGCTTCTCTTGTGGCTCAGCTGGCAAAGAATCTGCCCTCAGTGCAGGAGACCTGGTTCGATCCCTGGGTTGGGAAGATCCCCTGGAGAAGAGAAAGGCTACCCAGTCTAGTATTCTGGCCTGGAGAATTCCATGGACTGTATGGACCATGGGGTTGCAAATGGTGGCTTGGACAGTAAAGAGTCTGCCTGCAGTGTGGGAGACCCAGGTTTGATCCCTGGGTTGGGAAGATCCCCTGGAGAAGGAAATGGCAACCCANGAAAGGCTACCCAGTCTAGTATTCTGGCCTGGAGAATTCCATGGACTGTATGGACCATGGGGTTGCAAATGGTGGCTTGGACAGTAAAGAGTCTGCCTGCAGTGTGGGAGACCCAGGTTTGATCCCTGGGTTGGGAAGATCCCCTGGAGAAGGAAATGGCAACCCATGCCAGTATTCTTGCCTGGAAAACCCTATGGATGGGGGAGCCTGGCAGACTACAGTCCACGGGGTTGCAAAAAGTCAGACACGACTGAGCGACCACTTCTTCTTTTTAGAATTAACTGGGAGCACGCGCCCATGTGTGTCACTCTGCCTCTGACCACATCCGTGGCACCCCCTCCCTGACCAGATGAAACGCACACTCATCTGGGCCTGGCCGTCAGAACCCCTGCAGGCTGTGGGAGCTCTCTCCTCCCTCCGGGTGACCCTCTTGTAATTCTGTGAATACTGCACAGGAGTTGAGTCTCTGGGGCGCAACTCCTGTGGTTCCTGCTCTTGTTCCTCCGTGGTGTGACCCTTTGTCTGGTTACCTCTGACTTGTCCAGGCTCGGCTCGGGGGTCACATAGTTCAGGAGGTTGCTCCGGCATCCTCCTCTCCCAAAGATGCCTCGGCTCCCCTGCCCCCTCCAATCCAAGCCTACCTCTTACAGAACACAAGGGTCTGTTCACCTCGGTAACCTCCTTGAGGACCTTATCACCTGAGCTCCTGGTATCTGGGACTGGCCTGGATTCCACAAACACTGCGCCCAATGACACACCACCCAACCCCTGCATCTAAACAGGAGCCATGAACAGAGCCCAACCTGTTCAACCCCAACCAATGCAAATGCCAGTAAGGCAGCCCCAACTAGGACTTAAAACGGAAGCACACGCTCTTCTCCAAGTGAAGGGAGTTGCTTTCAGAGCTTTCCATGATCTTGAATGCTAGCCCCAAATTTCACGTGATGTTGTTTTATTTTTACCATCAAAATCTGGCAGGCATATATTTTTCGGTAATGTGTTGAGTTGCCTGGGAAACCGCAAGTGTCTAAGCAGAGCAAGAGAAGTGGTTTGAAGAGAACTGGCCACAGGAGGGCTTTAGGAGCATTCTCTCTTGGTGCCAGCAGCCACCCCAGGGATGCCCATCACACACAGTGAGCTGCTGGCACCTCCCCCGTGCCCGGGGGTGAGCCCACAGGGAGAGGATGGTATGCTGACTCAAGCAAGGGTGAGGGAGTACAGCTCGACCACTTGCAGGGGCTGCACCTGCTGTTTCCAGCTCAAGTCATCTGGCCTCACAAGCAGGGCTCTGAAGGGCTTCCCAGTCAAACCACCTAGTCAGGGCGGTTTCTGGAATTATCAGACAAAGATAGGAGTTAATAATGCTGTTGAGGAGAAGTGGGGTTTGCCAGGGCTTTTGGGGAGATGTCTGTACCAAATGTGCAGTCATGTCCCCAAAGAGTGTTATGGCTCTTTGGGGTTCAGTTCAGTTCAGTTCAGTCGCTCAGTCGTGTCTGACTCTTTGTGACCCCATGAACCGCAGCATGCCAGGCCTCCCTATCCATCACCAACCCCTGGAGTTTACTCAAACTCACATCCATTGAGTCGGTGATGCCATCCAGCCATCTCATCCTCTGTCATCCCCTTCTCCTTCTACCCTCAATCTTTCCCAGCATCAGGGTCTTTTCCAGTGAGTCAGTTCTTTGCATCAAGTGGCCAAAGTATTGGAGCTTCAGCTTCAACATCAGTTCCTCCAATGAACACCCAGGGCTTATTTCCTTTAGGATGGACTGGTTGGATCTCCTTGCAGTCCAAGGAACTCTCAAGAGTCTTCTCCAACACCACAGTTCAAAAGCATCAATTCTTCGGTGCTCAGCTCTCTTTACAGTCCAACTCTTACATACATATGTGACCGTCAGCATCATGCTTTATGATGGTGGGGGGTGGGGGGAATGTCCTATATGCTGGATGGCCAGCAGCACCCCTGGCTTATACATACTAGATGCCAGGAGCAAACCCACTATACCGACAAAAAGCATCTTCAGATTTGGCCAAATATCGCCTGCAGTGGGGGTAGGGGGGTGGTGCGGGTGCAGCATGGCACCTTGTTGAGAATCACTGCTCCAGACACTCAGGAGAAACAGATCTTCACCATCTTGGGCTTCTGTGTGACATGATAATACAGACTGGGCAGCTTAGCTGAAGTGGGGCAGTCCAAGATCAAGGTGCTGGTAGGAGGGTTCCTGGCATTCCAGGTCTGCAGACAGCACTTTTCTGTGTGTGATCACATGGCCTTTCCCCGGTTTTGTGCATCCTATCCTTATAAGGGCACTAATCCCATCAGGAGGGCCTCACCCTCAGGATCTCATCCAAGCATAATCACTTCCTAATGGTCCCATCTCTGCATACAGTCAAACTGGGGGTGAAGGCTTCACTGGATGGATTCTGGAAGGGGAGGACACAAACATTTACTTTATAACACCAGGTAACCAGGCTTCCCCAGGGGCTCAGAGGTAAAAAATCCACCAGCTATGCAGGAGCCACAGAAGATGTGGGTTCCATCCCTGAGTTGGGAAGATCCCCTGGAGGAGGAAATGGCAATCCATTGCAGTATTCTTGCCTGGAGAATCCCCATGGACAGTGGAGCCTGGCGGGCTACAGCCCATGGAGTTGCAAGGAATCAGACGTGACTGAAGTGACTTAGCACATACCAGGGACCCCCTAGAGACAGGTGAAGGTGAGTCACTTTTTAAACATCACGGGACAGTCATAGCAAGTTACCGATGAGAAGATTCTGTTTGCTAACGTCTCCTTGTGTCTTTTCCATACTTCTGGGTAACCTCATGAGCCCCTGGAACTTCATGCCTCACGGGCTTTGTGTGATTAGAGGGGCAGACATGGGCTGTGATTTGGTGTAACTGACATACCACAAATTGCTTGTCAAACTTCCTTTCTCACTTGTCTCCAGAGTGTAATATAAGACAAATAAATGTCTAAACATGCATTGGCATGGATGGTGTACTAACTTTCAACCTGACGAATAGAAATGTTAAGACTTGTCAAATGTGTTATGATAACTCCCTTGCTCACCAGCCGCAGGGAAATAGCACCCTCCCCAAGAAGACCCCAGGGAGCCCTTGAGTTTTTTTCATGCGTGAGGTGCATTCGCCATCTGCCAATGCAAGGCTGGGGCTTTCCACATGGCTCAGTGGGTAAAGAATCCACTGGCAATCAGGAGACGCAGGCAGACGCAGGTTCCATTCCCAGGTCAGGAAGATCCTCTGGAGGAGGGCACGGCAACCCACTCCAGTATTCTCGCCTGGGGAATCCCGGGGACAGAGCAGCCTGGCGGGCTACAGCCCACAGGGTCGCACAGAGTCGGACGCTACTAAAGTGACTGAGCCACATACATGAGATGCATTGCTGATGGACGCATCCATACCTTATCCGCAAGGCTTCCTAAAATCCCCTCAAGTCTGGAAATACTTGCCATTTTCTAGATAGTCCCTTGGGCATGTATGTGTTCAATGAATAATTGGTTTCAAGACCAATTACTGTGCAAAAGGAACATAAAGAGTGTTTTTTCCTTAAGCAAGGATTATCTCACTGTGTATCTCTCCTGGAAGTTAGTCATTTCATTTAAATATTAAATTTGTCGGCCCTCACTATTGAGTCTTAGTGAAAATATACAGTGTTTTCCCCTGTGTGATTACAGACTGCAGTTAACAAATAATAGTGGAGATATTTCCAGTGCCAGGCACATAATGGGGGTCCAACAAATGTTCAATGAAAGAATCTAATGACTTCAATAAAGCACCTTTTCAATAATCTCTTCTTAGCAATTTGTTTTTTAAGTGGTTTAGACAATAGAATTGTGTACGTGTTATGAGTCTGTGGAGTTCTAACTGAACGCTCTTTTTCCTTCCCTCTCTACCAAACTCTGATGCATTTCTTTCTTCTTTCAAACCGTATATTTCTTTCCTCTTTTTTCACCGAGGTATGCTAGTCCCTAGACCTTAAGACCAAGAATTCATGAATACTTTTTTTGCAAGAAACCATACTCAGGGGCATCCAGTAACGCAGGTCCCAGTGGAAAACAGATCCACAGAGACAGCAAATTATGCTAAGTCTTTCCTGTGGGCTAACACCCTGGTTGGGCTTCTCAGGTGACTCAGTGGTAAAGAATCTGCTTGCCAAAACAGAAGACACAGAGAGGAAGGTGCAGTCCCTGGGTCAGGAGATACCCTGGAGTAGGAACAGCAACCCACTCCAGTATTCTTGCCTGAAAAATTCCATGGAAGGAGCATGGTGGGCTGTATTCGGGGGGGGGGTCCCAAAGAGTCAGGCATGACTGAGCAACTGAGCACATACATGCACGCAACACCTGGTTCTTCTATTTTCTGCACAATTGGTGCCCACTGCTACAGACTGGCTAGCTCTTGATAGAGAAGGGAGGGAAAAAAAAATCTACGGCAGATAATTTACTCCAAATCACCTGGCTATGTTTAGTTTTATTTCAACTGTAACTAAAATGCAATTTTAAAATAACACTTAAAATCAGAGCTTTGTTACAAGCTTCACATATATCCCCACGGCGAGATGGAATGTACAAACGGACAGTGGTCAGACCACATATAAAAGCAGAACTTTGATCCGCAACCTGAAGCAACCTGCCCAGGAAAACAGCCTTTTATAGAGTAAACTCAGGAAGCCAGCCTGCTCTAAGGTAGACTTACAGGAAAGTCACGTTCTCTCTCGTGACAATCCAGAAAGCTAAACAGTCACTTCCAGAACAACTGTCCTCAAATGGCTAGTACTGGATTAGTAACGGGCAGCTTGAGCTTCCTGGATGGCGCCGTGGTAAAGAATCTGCCTGTCAATGCAGGAGACATAAGAGATACAGTTTCATCCCCTGGGTTGGGAAGATTCCCCTAGAGGTGGAAATAGTAGCTCACTCCAGTATACTTGCCTGGAAAATCCCATGGACAGCGGAGCCTGGTGGGCTGCAGTCTATGGGGTCACAAAGAGTCAACTTGGGGACCAGCTGAAAACCAACCGGAGAAAGTCAAGCATGCACCCCTCGTTAATCTCACGGGATGGTCCACTTCTTGAGCCTCCTCCAGCTTCCTCAGGCCAGCAACCTCTCACCAGGGCCGCTGGAAGTCTCTCCTTTTCTCCGCTATGAAGCTTTCCAACTACCCTGCCTGCCAAACACAAACTTGGCCAAACACAAGTGATGGTGGCTGATTCCCCTCCTACAAGAAGCTTAGGACAGACTGCCTTTGCTTTTCTCATTTGGTTGGTCTTTGCTCATTTCTAGATAACCCACTCCACCAGCGAGAGCAGGTGTGCATTCTTATGCAAACCTCCAGGTGGGCCGGTAGCTCTCCTTCCCAAGGGTCTCAAGGAGATTCTTTACTAAAATATGCTGCCATCTCTAGGATGGACATAGAATATGCAGAAAGCTAAAAGAGTGAATTGAAGTTGAAGAGCATTCTGGAGAGGAGACAAGCAATCGGCCATACTACAACCTGGCCAGGACAAGGAGCATGTGAAAGATGGACACACAGCTAACTCCATGGTTGACTTCACTCATCATGGTAGGGAGTGCAGGTGAATGGACCAGAACCTCGGCCTTGATGGACAGGAGCTTCAGCCACACAGTGAATCACGGGTTCAATCCATGCATTTGAAACTTCTCCTGGTATGCCTAATTCTAGTGGGCAAAAAAGTGTGAAATCAAAAACACAGACCTTTAACACTAATAAATAAGTCTGTAGGGTATATGGAAATGTTCTAACATTAGGAAATCAAGGTGAGAAGAGATTTTTTTAATGAGAACTGAGACATTCCTCTCTGCTCTTATAGAGTTAGATTTTTTTTTGTAGTTACAGATTCTATAATGTATAAGCCCTGTGAACTTAAAGTATGACACTAGTTGTTCATTCAACAAATATTTATTGATAGTCTGAGATTTTCTTGGCCTTGCTGTTCAGCCACTAAGTTGTGTCTGACTCTTGCACACCCATGGGGTATAGGCTGCTAGGCTCCTCTGCCCATGGGATTACCCAGGCCATATCCTCCTCCAGGGGATCTTCCTGACCCATGGATGGAATTCGCCTCTTTTATGTCTCCTGCATGGACAGGCTGGTTCTTTACCACTAGCGCCACATAGGAAGCTGCAAACTTCTAGAGAGTGCCGCAGTGAGTGACATAAGTCAGACAGAGAAGGAGAAACGGTGCATGGTACCCCTTACGGGTGGAATCTAAGGAGAAATGATACCAATGACCCTACTTACAAAGCAGAAAGAGGCTTACAGACTCAAGGAACAGTCTGAGAAGGCTCCACTGAGTGGTGCTGTCCTTTGCCCAGCTGAGCAGGAAACAGCCTGGTTTCAGTAATAGCTGTTCTAATGAGATTGGGGGAGCCAGCATTGGCCGCCATTTGCTCTTTGCCTTCATTAGGTATGCTATAAAAAGGATCAATAATATATAACACTTAAGTTTTGCACATTTTCATCAACAAAGTGTTACTTTGGGTCTGTGCCTATAGCACTTTTCTTCCCCCCATGAGTTGACTTATATTTTCCTTATTCAGACTACAAAAGACACAAATAGGACAGCCGTTTGGTTTTAGATCCAATCAGCCTCTTAACGATATGACTGGTTGCACAAAGTCATCTCAAAGTTTCAAAGAGAAGTTAGAACAGGAAAACGGTGACACGCAACTGGCCGTAAAGCTCACTGCCAAGCCAGCTTCACCTCACATGGCTCGTCGATCTGGTCTCATTTGAAACTTACACTAACGGTGTTTTCTTTTTGTTCTTGTCAAACGATTTCTTTCCAGGCTTTGATGGTTTTGTAAGTGGAGGCAAGCTTATCAAAGAAGTATCAGAGGAAAAGAAAAAGCTTAAGTGGCGCCATGAGTGAAATAGATGAACTTCAATGTCTGTAGGAGGAGGCTGAGCTCTTTGGTATAAAGCAGAGCAGATTCAATACCAAAGAAGGAATTCAACTACAGTGGAAAATGCAGTCAAATCCATCCAGGGAATCCTCAGCTCAAAGGATTTGCCTAAAAATGTGCATTTTACCTGTGATTTTTGGTGGTTCACTGGAGACACCATGAGATGGTCCTTTTTGTTGCACCACAAAGATGGTACGCTGCTGCTGCTGCTGCTAAGTCACTTTAGTCGTGTCCGATTCTGTGTGACCCCATAGATGGCAGCCCAGCAGGCTCTCCCGTCCCTGGGATTCTCCAGGCAAGGACACTGGAGTGGGTTGCCATTTCCTTCTCCAATGCATGAAAGTGAAAAGTGAAAGTGAAGTCGCTCGGTCGTGTCCGACTCTTCGCGACCCCATGGACTGCGGACAGCGGCATATCAAAGAGACACGCGGATGGATCCCTTGGAGGGTGTGAGCAAGTTAGTGAGTGAAAGCCGCTCAGTTGTGTCCGACTCTTTGCGATCCCACAGACTACAGAGTCCATGGAACTCTCCAGGCCAGAATACTGGCATGGGTAGCCTTTCCCTTCTCCAGGGCATCTTCTTGACCCAAGGATCGAACCCAGGTCTCCCACATTGTAGGGAGACCATTACCAGCTGCGCCACAGGTACCGGGTCACAAAACGCATTTGGTCTGCTCCTCTGCACTCGTGTGTCTGAATCTGTTTCAAGCATGCTTGCTTTGGTCATTAAGCCTTAGAGTTCTTGGCATTCTTTCCTCTTAAAATTAATGAATAACAAAACAGGTTCTTTCTTTTTATCAAGCTCTACACATGTGCAGGTGAATTTAATCGTAGGTACCAGGGATTCCAGCTCCTTGTGTCGTTTCCAGTTCTTCATTGCCAGCGCTTTCCCTCAGTGCCCCATTATTTGCCAGTGGGCGCCTTGGGAGAATAGAGATATGATGGCACAATAGAAAGTCTTCGTGAAAGGAGTATGTTTCTCACTGGGAAAAAATTGTAAGCATCTGCATAAAAAAAGATTTGTGTCTACAATAAAGTGAAAAGTGGGCTTTGGAAAAACAGGCCTCATTACAAGAGGCCTGAGACAACTTTAAACTGAGAACTTTTAACCTGTTTCTCATAGAACAGACACACTGAATAACCATTGCCTACTGCTTCTGCTGCTGTTAAGTCACTTCAGTCATGTCTGATTCTGTGCGACCCCTAGACGGCAGCCCACCAGGCTCCTCCGTCCCTGGGATTCTCCAGGCAAGAACACTGGAGTGGGTTGCCATTTCCTTCTCCAATGCATGAAAGTGAAAAGTGAAAGTGAAGTCCCTCGGTCGTGTCCGACTCTTCGCGACCCCATGGACTGCGGACAGCGGCATATCAAAGAGACACGCGGATGGATCCCTTGGAGGGTGTGAGCAAGTTAGTGAGTGAAAGCCGCTCAGTTGTGTCCGACTCTTTGCGATCCCACAGACTACAGAGTCCATGGAACTCTCCAGGCCAGAATACTGGCATGGGTAGCCTTTCCCTTCTCCAGGGCATCTTCTTGACCCAAGGATCGAACCCAGGTCTCCCACATTGTAGGGAGACCATTACCAGCTGCGCCACAGGTACCGGGTCACAAAACGCATTTGGTCTGCTCCTCTGCACTCGTGTGTCTGAATCTGTTTCAAGCATGCTTGCTTTGGTCATTAAGCCTTAGAGTTCTTGGCATTCTTTCCTCTTAAAATTAATGAATAACAAAACAGGTTCTTTCTTTTTATCAAGCTCTACACATGTGCAGGTGAATTTAATCGTAGGTACCAGGGATTCCAGCTCCTTGTGTCGTTTCCAGTTCTTCATTGCCAGCGCTTTCCCTCAGTGCCCCATTATTTGCCAGTGGGCGCCTTGGGAGAATAGAGATATGATGGCACAATAGAAAGTCTTCGTGAAAGGAGTATGTTTCTCACTGGGAAAAAACTGTAAGCATCTGCATAAAAAAAGATTTGTGTCTACAATAAAGTGAAAAGTGGGCTTTGGAAAAACAGGCCTCATTACAAGAGGCCTGAGACAACTTTAAACTGAGAACTTTTAACCTGTTTCTCATAGAACAGACACACTGAATAACCATTGCCTACTGCTTCTGCTGCTGTTAAGTCACTTCAGTCATGTCTGATTCTGTGCGACCCCTAGACGGCAGCCCACCAGGCTCCTCCGTCCCTGGGATTCTCCAGGCAAGAACACTGGAGTGGGTTGCCATTTCCTTCTCCAATGCATGAAAGTGAAAAGTGAAAAAGAGAAGTCTCTGAGTCATGTCCGACTCTTTGCGACCCCATGGACTGCAGCCCACCAGGCTTCTCCGTCCATGGGATTTTCCAGGCAAAAGTACTGGAGTGGGGTGCCATCGCCTTCTCTTAGGAGGCTCCATTGGACTGGGGGAAACCCACGCAGGTGCAAAAGCAAGTCAGACACTCTACTGGAACTAAAACTAGTTAGAACTAGTGGCGCTGCTGTTGCAATGAGGCATAAGACTGGTCATAACTCAGTTAACTAGTGTTTAGTTCAGGGTCTCACGTATGGTTCCGAGTACTCTTTATGTCTTTATTTCTCACGACTGTTCTGAGATCGACACTGTGTTTATCTCCATTTCAAACACGAGGAATCAAAGACAGAGAGAAGGGGAAGTAACCTGCCCAAGTGATTTAAGCAAGGAAGTGAACAATAATACCTCCGACCACTGAGCCAGAAATAAAAAAGGTCAGCAAGGAGAAGCAAGTCAGCTAGAGAAAGACAAACATCACATGATGCCACTTAGATGTGGAATCTAAAAACATGAACTGATTTATGACACAGAGACCGACTCAGAGACTTAGAAGACAAACTTATGGTCACCAAAGGAAAAAGGTGGTGAGGGGAATAAATTACGAGGCTGTGATGAACATATACACACCACTATGTATACAATTGATAACCAACAAGGGCCTACTGTACAGCACGGGGAGCTCTACTCAATATTCTATAATAACCTATATGGATAAAGGATCTGAAAAGAATAGATATATGCATAACTAAACCGCTTTGCTGTACATCTGAAACTAACGCAACATTGTGAATCAACTCTATGCCAATATAAATTAAAAATAAATTTTAAAAGGTCACCAACAGAAAAAGAGACTAAAAGGTAATATCAGAGCTACCAAGGGCAAGAAACACATTTCCAGTTACCTTCATCAGGGGTCCCCTGCAAAACCCCATCTCATAGCTCCAGCCCACATGTATCAACTCTCAGGCCCACCTCCCATGCTCTGAATCCCTATTTCCTCCCTTGGAAAGAAAACTCACCCTTGGTCTGGCTCTGCTGTGAGTGAAGTTTGTAAAAGTTGAAGGCTTGCTACACAGTAAATACAATTCAGTATTTTCTAGATGATTCAGGTCTCTGTGAGAGGCATCATTTATTTTTCTGTATTAAAAGAATATTATCATAAAGAGCTATTTGCACCACTCTGCTGTTTAGTCACTAAGTCCTGTCTGACTCTTCCATGACCCCATGGACTGCAGCCTGCCAGGTCCTCTGTCCATGGGATTTCCCAGGCAAGAAAACTGGAGTGGGTTGCCATCTCCTCTTCCGGGGGATCTTGCCGACACAGGGATCAAGCCCGCATCCTCTGCGTCTCCCTGCATTGGAGGTGGAATCTTTACCACTAAGCCGCTAGGGAAGCCTTGCCTCACACTAAGTGGTCCCAGTTAGTTCTGTGTTTACATGTATCCAAAAAGTAGAGACATTGCCTTTGCATCATATAGTCTATTTCTGGTGTATTACTTTTAACGTACTCTCCAAGGTTCATCAGTAGACTGAGAGCTTTGAATTGGTTTCTGAGAGAAAGCGTGGGTTTTCTAACAGCTACTTGGCTGGCTGAAGCCTTAGTGATGAGAACCATCAGAGCTGCCACCTGTCACATGAATGCTGGCTTGAGGTCTGTGCATGCGTGCTAAGTTGCTTCAGTCGTGCCCAACTCTTTGTGACCCTATGGATTGTAGCCCACCAGGTTCCTCTGTCCATGGGATTCTCCAGGCAAGAAAACTGGAGTGGGTTGCCATTTCCTCCTCCAGGGGATCTTCCCCCACCAGGGGTTGAACCCACATCTCTTGTGTCTCCTGCACTGGCAGGCAGGTTTCCTCTAGCGCCACCTGGAAAGCCTGGCTTGAGGTCTGGCAAGACCTAAATCATCTCTCTCCCACCATAGGCTTGACTGAGGAATGAATGAAGTGGAAAGGTCTGAGACAGTGGGATTAAGGACATAGGAACTGGAGCTACAAGTAAGGCTCCCTAAACAAATACCACGACAGTATTAAAGGGACACAGCAGAATGACATAAAGATTATTTTAAAAGGGAGGCGTCTGTGATTCAGAGACAAGCCTTTTGGAGCTCCCCTTATCTGACTAATCGCAGAGCTTTTTGAGAAGGAAGCTGCCATCAATCCTCTCTCTGGGGAGCTTCCAGCCAAGAAGGAGAATGACCATTAGCATGGCGATGAGAAACTGCATATATACACCTTATAGAAGCTGTCAGACCCTCCATTTATTCCCCCGGAAGCCCTGTTTCCTCCNAGCCTTTTGGAGCTCCCCTTATCTGACTAATCGCAGAGCTTTTTGAGAAGGAAGCTGCCATCAATCCTCTCTCTGGGGAGCTTCCAGCCAAGAAGGAGAATGACCATTAGCATGGCGATGAGAAACTGCATATATACACCTTATAGAAGCTGTCAGACCCTCCATTTATTCCCCCGGAAGCCCTGTTTCCTCCTCCTTTCCACTATCATGCTGAAATAGAAACCATTACTCTTGGTTTTTCAGTGGATTACTCACATTATTGAGTACCCTACGTGCATGTGAATAGATACTGTCTTCTCTCCCGCAACTCACTGTCAATTAACTCGCATTCCCTCTCGTTGCCCCTGACCACTAAGACCCAAGTTGGTAGAAAAGTTCTTCTCCCACAGTCTGATCTGAAGCCAGTTGCTGGGTATATCGAGGCAAGCCAGTGGTGGCTGTTTTGAGACTGACTGTGCTTGGTGGTACCATACTAAGCAGTCTTTTGGCTTTGGAGAGAGAATACCCACGTGATGAAGAGCAAGGGCTGGAGAGATGGACTGCTCCTGGCCCACATGTGAGACTGCTGGGAATGGTGATATACGTCAGGATCACAGAGAGGAATGCCACTACCGCCTGGCCAGACAGGGCTCATGGTGGGCTTACCAACAGGAGGGCAACTGCACCACCAAGTTGCCGTTGAGCTGGTTTCCTGGCTGCAGAAAGAAGTTGGTGCCCAAGGTCACAGCACAAGTGGTCGTGTGGGTTCTTAGACACACCAGCTCTTGAGGTCTGGGTCCTGGGCTGGGGACCCTAGGCCATGGAGCTAGGACTGGGCTGTCTCCCACAATTCTGCCTTTGCTAAGAATATGCTGGAATCAAAATTAGGTGTCTTGGAGAAGGAAATGGCAACCCACTTCGGTATTCTTGCCTGAAAACGTTCATGGACAGCGGAGCCTGGCGGGCTGCAGTCCATGGGGTTACATGACTGAGCACGCGTGCATGAGGGTGGAGGGAGATGGGTTGGGAGCAACAAACTGGTAGAACTAAAAAAAAAAAAAATTAAGTGTCTGAGCAACAGAGTTTATCTCTGAGAATAAGTCCTTCACATCTCAATATTATTAGTGAATCTTCTTTTGAGAATTTAAATAAATGCCATCTTTGAATCATAGCCTCCTGGGTGGCTCAGACGTAAAGAATCTTCTTGCAATGCAGGAGACCCAGGTTTGATCCCAAGGATCAAAGGGAGAAGGGAGTGGTAACCTGCTCCAGTATTCTTGCTGGGAGAATTCCACAGACAGGGGAGCCTGGTGTGCTACAGTCCATCGGGTCGCAAAGAGTGGGACACGACGGAGCGAATAACACTTTCACTTTCAATCATAGCAGCTGGCATGAAGCCTTTAATGTGGTTACCACTCAGTGAATATCACTAACTGAGTTAGCTTGGGTTATTACTAAAGAAATATTGAAAAACAGACTTACAGACTTTCACTGAAATATTGAAAAACAGACTTACATTGAAAAACTTATGGTTACCAAAGTGGAAATGTGGGGAGGGAGGGTAAATTAAGAGTTTGGGATTAACACACACACACACTACTTACTATATATAAGATAGAAAACTAACCAGGGCATACTGTATAACACAGGGAACTCAATATTCTGTGATAACCTATGTGAGAAAAGAATCTGAAAATGAACAAACCCGTGTAGAAGTGCACCACTTTCCTGTAAACCTGAAACTAACACAATACTGTAAATCAACCATAATCCAGTAAAATTTAAGGAAAGAAATACTGACAAGTGAGAGGCAGAATAAATTTAAATGAATCTGGGAAAAGTTTAGTTTTACTCCTATATTTAATGTGTGATAGAATCTGATGTAGTTTATATCAGTTCAGTTCAGTCACTCAGTCGTGTCCGACTCTTGGCAACCCCATGGATGGCAGCACTCTAGGCTTCCCTGTCTATCACCAACTCCTGGAGCTTGCTCAAACTCTTGTCCATATAGTTGGTGATATCATCACCTTATTTCAAAATAATGACATTTCCTCTCTAACTCACTTGTATTTTTTTCACAGTCCCTGATTGTTTCATTGGTTTTAGTTTCTTACATTTTGTTTTAATAAGACCCATACGTTACAGTTGGCCAGTCTCTTAACTTTCTTTCTTTAAGTTTCTTTTTAAAACTGAATTCCAGTTGATTCACAATTTGTGTTAGTTTCAGGTTACAGCAAAGTGATTTTGTGACACATATACATATTTTCCTTTTTTCAATTATTTTCCATTATAGGTTATTACAAGATATTGACTATAGTTCCCTCCGTTACACAGTAAATCCCCATTATTTATCTATCTTATGCATGGCAGTATGCAACTGCTAATCCCATATGCCCCATTTATCCCTCCACCACTTCACCTTTGGTAACCATGTTTTCTTCTACAAAAATAAGAAATTCTTCACTAATCTGTGTGTCATCCTTGCACAAGGGCCAGCTAATCTTCTCTGTATTGTTCCAATTTTAGTGCATGTATTGCAGAAGTGAGCACTGCTTCTGTATTTTAAATTCATGGGCTCCTTGAACAACCTTAGTGGCACTTGACCTAAGTCTTCTGAAGATACTAATGCCCTATAGTAAATAAACATTTAGGGTTCAGCACAAAGTGGCCCAGCAAGCAAGAAAAAGGCAGTATGTGTTCATAAGAGGAAATCGCTTAGTGGGAGCTAACACACAGAGCGAACAGGATCTCTGCCCTGACTGGTGTTAGAACTGCCTGTGGAGCCTTGGAGACAGAGAGATGATCAGGCTCCACACCAGAGGCTTGGCCTTAAGAAGTCTGGGGTCAAGTCAGGACATGTGTCCAGGCTGTTCCCAAAGGTCATTCCATGTTGAGCCTTTCTCAATTAATCTCAGTGTGTGGAGTCCCTGCTTGGGTTGTATTGCTGTGACAGATGTCTGTCTATATACTTACGACTTTGTCCTTTAACCTGCATTATGGAAAACCACACGCCTCTGCCAACACCCTCCTTCTAGCCTCTTGGTATATGGCAGCTGTCTCAGGGTGCTATCAAGACCAGAGAACAGCCTCATTCATGGAGCAGCTAGGAAACTAGAGGAAACAGAAAGCCTACAGGGAGAATATGGACGGCTTAACGGGGTGGGCTGTGTGGACCATCAGTACTACAGAGCTGGGTCTCAGTTATGAGCAAACAGACGTACAGATGCTGTTGGGAATTTGAAAGCAGAACCACCGTGACTTCCCGTTTTTGCATGCGTCACATGATCTCTCAAAATGGCCTGGGGATAAAAGTCACATTGCTTACGAAAACTCTGGTGGCCTACAAAACCCAGTTATATGTAATATTAAGAAAATCATTCACCCACAGTCAACTAAAATTCAAATGAGTGAAAACAGTACTCAGTTTATAAGAAAAAGTCACAAAACTCTCTGCTTCTGATATCAATATCTATATCCACGTGTGTGGGCTCACTGGCTTAGTCATGTCCGGCTGTTTGTGACCCCAAGGACTGTAGCCCGCCAGGCGCCTCTGTTTATGGGATTCTCCAGGCAAGAATACTGGAGTGGATTGCCATTTCCTCCTCCAGGGGATCTTCCTGACCTGGGGATGGAACCCACATCTCCTGTGCCTCCTGTACTGGGAGGCAGACTCTTAACCACTGGACCACCGCAGAATTCATCTCTTCCTAAACTCTTAACCACTGGACCACCGCAGAAGTCATCTCTTCCTATATCTGTACCCACCCCTATCTACATATCTATAAAGAGAACTGTAATTTAGTGGGACCTTACTTAGAATTGCAAAAGAAAGAAGCAAAACATATATTTTTTCTTGCCAAATCAGGTAAGCTTGGCTACAGGTGTCTCCAGTGGTCTGCTGTCAGTTAGATGTGTATCTCTTGGAAGCGTTTCTGGCACTATAGGTTACTCTCACTTCTAAATGTTTGACAAACTCTCCTGCCAAGACCTGCACACAAGCGAAAAATGGAAGATAACTTCACTATTCGACCGTTTGTATGGATGGTGTCAAGGGGAGGTAGCCACTCCTGCTGAGTTTATCCATGTACTAGCAAAGAAGCATTTCCATTCATTTTCATTAAAATATACTCCACGGGTAAATAACTTGGCATTTCACATATGCACCCCTAAAACAATTTCTGCCACATGGAAAACTGAACAAGACAGAACGAGTAGGTATACTGTCTCATTCGCAGGGATTCACTGACTCCCAGAAGCACTATGATAAGGGATGACTACACACACACACGCACAAATTACTTGACAGATGAAAATTTCAGTAGTAAAATGTGACTATGCAGAATAATGAGCTTTAGGAAATAAAAGCAAAGTAAATAATACCCAAGGAGAGAGTGTAGATCAGTGGATGGGAATCCACACTGCTCATCAATCTCAACTGACCGACCCTCTCCCCACCCCAAGTCTCCTCCTGGGGTGGGTCTATAGGCCTGATACCTCAACAGCAGGTGAATGTTGTGTGTGTTTAGTTGCTAAGTCATGTCCAACTCTTTGCAACCTCAAGGACTGTAGGCTCCTTGGGCACTGCCAGGCACCTCTGGCAAGATTTTCCAGGCAAGAATACTGGAGTGGGTTGTCATTTCCTGCTCCAGAGTGTCTTCTGGACCCAGGAATCAAATGCACAGCTCCTAATGTGTTCCCCTACATCGCAGGCAGATTCTTTACCACTGAGCTACCGGGGAAGTTGTGTATGAATAAGCTCTACTTATTGTCCCTAAACAAGTAAGACAAACTCCAAAGTGCTCCACAAATATGACCTACAGATAATTCTAAAAGTATTTGAATGCATATGGTCTTATATTTGTCAGTAGCACTCACAAAAGAAACAATACTCTCTCTTGTCTGTTTTACTCAAAGGGGAAAAGAAAGAATACAATTATGAAAGAAACCTATCTTTAGTCAATGAGCCAAGAAATGCCTGTCCACCTGTGGCTAGGCATTTTATTTTTAGATTAGGCTTTCTGTAGCTGCTTCTGCATTTAGGGAATTAAAATAATTGGACCATGACTTTAAATATCTTTTTTTCCCCACTGATGACACACCTATGAATATATCAGCTATGAGTATCGTAACTGATCTCCATTTTCTACCAGGCATTTCCTCTTTTGTATCTAACAGACATTTCAAACTTTTAGCCCTAAACGAAACTCTTGATTCTATTAGCTGTGTTCAGTTTCCCTTTCCTGCTAAGTCGCTTCAGTCGTGTCCGACTCTGTGTGACCCCATAGACAGCAGCCCACCAGGCTCCCCTGTCCCTGGGATTCTCCAGGCAAGAACACTGGAGTGGGTTGCCATCTCCTTCTCCAATGCATGAAAGTGAAAAGTGAAAGTGAAGTCGCTCAGTCGTGTCCAACCCTCAGCGACCTCATGGACTGCAGCCCACCAGGCTCCTCCATCCACGGGAGTTTCCAGGCAGGGTGCCATCGCCTTTGCATCCCATTCATCGAGGCCTGCTGGCTCCTCCCCCTTTGCTATAGCTCTGGAACACGGTACCATGATCTCCTTTCCAGACTCTGAAGTCAAGTCCTCACTGACCTTGCTTTCCGACAATCTGGTCTCTGACCGGCAACCAGAGAGGACTTCAAGGACCATAAATCCCATCATGTTCATACAGCCAAAAATCTTCAGGTACCCCCTCTAGGCTTAAAGGCTTCTTTTCACTCACTGTCACCACCTGCAGCTGCTCCTGCCTCATTTACTGTTTGTGAAACACGGACCTTCTCACCACCTTAGGCACATGCTGAGCTCCCTTCTGCAGCACAGTTTTTGTTCTGCTACTTCTTTGCCCAGAAAACTCTTTCTCCAGGTAGTTTAACATCTGGCTCTTGTCCGTCACTGAGGATTTGCTTGGGTGTCGCATGGTAGAGGCCTTTCCTGACCATTCACTCAACAGTTTCCTCCCCTTGTTGGACTCTAATCCTCTAAACCGTTTTGGACATATCCAACGCACAAGGTGAATACTGTTTGCTTCCTTTTGTAACTGTTTCCATTCTAGGACCATACAGTCCAGGAGGCAGGAACTTTGATGCTCTACTGGAACGAGCACATAGTAGGTACACAATTTGTTGTTGTTCAGTCACTAAGTCGAGACGGACTCTTTGCAACCCCATGGACTGAAGTACGCTAAGCTTCCCTGTCCTTCACTATCTCTCTGAGCTTGTTCAAACTCATGTCCATTAAGTCAGAGATGCCATCTAACCATCTCATCCTTTGCCACCACCTTCTCCTTTTGCCTTCAATCTTTCCCAGCATCAGGGTCTTTTCCAGTGAGTCTTCATATCAGGTGGCCAAAGTATTGGAGCTTCAGCTTCAGCATCAGTCCTTCCAATGAATATTCAGGGTTGATTTCCTGTAAAATTGCCTGCTTGGATCTCCTTGCAGTCCAAAGGACTCTCAAGAGTCTTCTCCAACACCACAGTTCAAAAGCATCAACTCTTCAGCACTCAGCCTTCTTTACGTCCAACTCTCACATTCATACAAGACTACTGGAAAAATCATAACTTTGACTAGATGGACCTTTCTTGGCAAAGTAATGTCTCTGCTGTTTAATAAGCTGTCTAGGTTTGCCATAGCTTTCCTTCCAAGGAGTGAGTGTCTTTTAATTTCATGGCTGCAGTCACCATTCTTAGTGATTTTGGAGCCCAAGAATATAAAGTCTGTCACTGTTTCCACTTTTTTCCCATCTATTTGCCATGAAGTGATGGGACTGATGGGATTGATGCCATGATAAATATTGGCCAAATGATGAGTGAGGAGATAATTAATTCCACATTTCCAAAGTCAGCAGACAAGGAGAGAATTATGCTCAGCCCTTGAAGCATCCAGCTATTCCTTAGTACAATATCTTGGCAACTGTATTAAACCATCACATCAGACATTTATGGTATGAGGACTGAACTGTGGAGCTTCCAGTCTGAGAGCCAGACTTCTTTCTATTTAATTAGTCCCCAGGAAGTTTCAAATGCTCTGCTTATTGTCTCAATAATGATACTTTCTATGTAGATAAGAAATTATGATTGAGCATAAAATTCATACTGTAGTCTTAATTAGCTTCAAATGTAATCCTTAAATCTTGCCGGGTGTTTCTCAGCATGCAGTTGGCTGCTTTTCTTTATGTGGTAAAGCTCCCCCTAGGGAACCTCAGCTCAAAAATGGAGTGTGAGGAAACAGCTTGTCAAATCACAGCAAATCCATCAGAGAAGCACGTTCTCCTAGCATCCACCCCTGGCCAGGTGGGAGCAATGGGAAGGTCATATCTAGAGTCCGCCAGGGTCAGGCTACCCGGTGACAGAGGTCTCCAGACTGGGTCCTACATGCCTGGGACTTTGTGAAGATTCTCTGAGGGAACGCAGGGCTTGAGACTTTCAGGGGCTCCGTTTTTCAGATCCTTGGCTCCCCTATGCACTCTTCCAATAAACCTGATCTGCTCGAAAACCCACCCGTAAGCATGTTCACTGGACAAAGTCAAGCTCTTCCCTGCTCCTGAGTGGCAAACATTCCCGGAGTCCATTCTGATTAAAAATGGTCTAAACAGACATTTTCCCAAAGAAGATACCCAAACAGCCGGACTCACTGATTTGTTTGTCTAGTTAGACTAACTGGTATTCTAGGCAGCTGCCATTTGCTTATTCTGTATCCAGTGGAAGCCAGGCCCTCAGCTTCCTTCCAGAAGCAGGAGCGGGTGGTTCGCAGATGAAGCCTGGGTCAGAGCTGTGGTTGTTGTCAATGGTATTGTCTCTCATCTGCGGTTTTGGTTTTCTTCCCTGATACTGCTCTCCAAGGATCACGCTCACTCCAAATCCCTAAATCCTCTGCTCCATCCTGCCCAGGGCCCACCTGCTCAGCTGGTTGGGGGTGACTCTGAGAGCCAGCTGGGAAGCTGAAAAGCAGGGCAGCTGAACATGCTGCCTTAAGCAGACGTGGGAAGAAGACAAAGCCTGACTCAGCCAGTCTGTCCTCCCCATTTGTGTCTAATCACCATGGATGCCATCCTGTTTACACATAGGAGGTCACTTAACCTTTTGAGATGGGCTTCCTTGCAAATTGTACTTAATTATGGAATACTTGGCATTCATTGTCTGTTGCTCACAGATCATTACTATCCAGCCGAGCAGCATAGCACAGTCACTTGCTTACCATTTAAAATATTGACCCAGAGAGGTGCTCTGCTTTCTAATTCAAATGTTTTTAGTTTGGTTGTGGTCCTTTGCATCATGGAAAATAGGTAACCGAACGATTCCTCTACTTCCCTCTACAATGATGCTTCAGAAACAAATTCAAGAATTATCTTTTGTCAGTCTTCATCACCCACTCTACCTCTTTGTATCTCCTACCTCTCCTCCCCCAGCCTGGACCAGTAGTGAAAACTGGTGAGAAGGGAGCAGTATTGCTTCTTGGAGTTAGTAAGTGAGGTGTCACAGAGGAAGATGTGTGACACTAGGAAATACAGCATCAGGTCAAACGAGGAATGTGCAATGAGGCCAACGGAGTTACTCCCTGGTCTCCCTATTGCCCAACATTCCTTAGTTCAGTACATTAGCATCCTGCCAAGAAATCAAGGTCAAAGGTGGGATGCTCAAGGGAAGCCATTAGCTTCTCCCTTTAGCTGATGCAGCCTTCGCACCAAACCCAGAGACCTCAGATTTGAAAGCAACTTAAAGCACACACTGCCTAGCATCACCTCTGCATATCAAAGAAAACACATTTTAATAAATCATCCAGGCAGAGGCATAAGGTAGCAGCCAAGGAGAGTATATTTGGGAAGTGATAAATAGCTTCAGCTCAGGAAAAAGCAGCTCTCAGAAAAGGTAATGCTAACACTCTCATTTTTTGAAGGATGCCTTTGAGGCAGGGTTATATCTCAAAGTATTAATTTGTATATTTTCTATTTATTGTTNTCATCCAGGCAGAGGCATAAGGTAGCAGCCAAGGAGAGTATATTTGGGAAGTGATAAATAGCTTCAGCTCAGGAAAAAGCAGCTCTCAGAAAAGGTAATGCTAACACTCTCATTTTTTGAAGGATGCCTTTGAGGCAGGGTTATATCTCAAAGTATTAATTTGTATATTTTCTATTTATTGTTCTTCTTTGCTTGCTCGTTAGTACCCTGTGGTCATTTTTTTCCTTCAACACTTGCAGGCTTCCCAAATGATGGAGAACTCAGACACCCTGAGTGGGGAAGGGTGGTCCCAAGGGGACACTCTACCACTATCAGAAAAACCAAGACAGTCCTTGTAGTCTTCTCAGTCCTGGGCTCTATTGTCAGCCTTCCACTTGAATTTGATGTTTTTAACAGGCTCTTTGGGAGAAGGCAATGGTACCCCACTCCAGTACTCTTGCCTGGAAAATCCCATGGACAAAGGGGCCTGGTGGGCTGCAGTCCACGGGGTTGCTAGGAGTCAGACACAACTGAGCGACTTGACTTTCACTTTTCACTTTCATGCACTGGAGAAGGAAATGGCAACCCACTCCAGTGTCCTTGCCTGGAGAATCCCAGGGACGGGGGAGCCTGGTGGGCTGCCGTCTATGGGGTCGCACAGAGTCGGACACGACTGAAGCGACTTAGCAGCAGCAGCAACAGCTCTTTGCACTCATCCTCATGATTCAACTAGTCTTTCGTCATAAGGGGCTTTATTAAATGGAAAAGTAAGGTTAGAATCCTTTGTCAAACTGAAGAGAGTCATGACTTGTTCAACTACATGTGTGTTACGAAAGATTATCCAACAACAAATAGCTGATGTGTTATGCTAAGTCAGTTCAGTCTGTCCAGTTCTTTGTGATCCCATGGATTGTAGCTCGCCAGGCTCCTGTGTCCATGGGATTATCCAGGCAAGAATACTGGTGTAGGTTGCCAACTCCTCCTCTAGGGAATCTTCCTGACCCAGGATCAAACCCACATCTCTTAGGTCTCCTATAGGCAGGTTCTTTACCACTAACCCCACCTGGGAAGCCTATGTATTTGCAAGAATTCATGCTTTGTTGTGACTGCAGCTATCAATCGCCTTAGTGGCAATGTTAACTGAAATCAGCTATTTCAAAGTCATTATCATTACATCCAATAATGTGAGGAGGAAGCTTGAATTGGAATCATTGTTGGGAAAAAAAAAAATGTCTATGTCTCTTGCAATCAAAGAAAGAGAATGTCTCAGAGAAAAATACTCAGGGGATAATAACTTCAGGTTTAGACCGTAGTCATTATGAAACATTTCAAAATTAGGAGAAGACAGTTTTCCAGATTAGCAGGCTGTTTTTATTTCTGATAGGTCTTATGGAGCTTTCAAGCGGTAGTTCTCAACCTTGGTTAAATATTACAACCCCCCAGGAAGCTTAAAAATAAGTGCTAATAACTGAGTGTCTCTGGGGGTGGGCTTGGGTGACTCCAGGATACAACTGCAACCAAAGAATTGTGGTCTGAAAAAGTGTTTTTCATCTGCTTTGGTTCACATAGCAAAAATAAGGCTTGGAGCTCTAGATTTAGGAATGTAGTGTTGATGCTGTGTTCAAGGTGAGGAAAGAGAGTGAGAGTTGGCAAGTAAGTAAGTGTTAGTTCCTCAGTCATGGCCAGCTCTTTGTGACTCCATGGACTGTAGCCCGCCAGGCTCCTCTGTCCATGGGATTCTCCAGGCAAGAATGCTGGAGTGGGTTACCATTTCCTTCTCCACTTGCTTACTTACTTGTAGGTCTCATTTGTCAAAGATGTTATGCTATAGGTTATCACTGCGAACTAATATTGAATAATCAGGCAAATTGACAAATAACAATGGGAATTTAGTTACTGAAACCACAATATTNGTGGGTTACCATTTCCTTCTCCACTTGCTTACTTACTTGTAGGTCTCATTTGTCAAAGATGTTATGCTATAGGTTATCACTGCGAACTAATATTGAATAATCAGGCAAATTGACAAATAACAATGGGAATTTAGTTACTGAAACCACAATATTATGACTTCAATCTATTGTGCATTCAAATGAAACCTCATACGTATCTGCTAGATGTTGGAACAGCCCTGTTCTGGGGCTTTTAGCAACAATAAGTAAGTGTCTCCCCCTGGCTCCCACTGGAGCTCATATTCTAGCAGAACGATGCAACACCTCTCTGTAGCTGTGATCACGTTCACAGAATTCGAGGCATTGTGAGGACTTTCAAAAGAGGAATAAGAAGAAAAAAAGAAAACAGAGACAGACGTTTTCTTCCTGTTCCCAAAGAAAGGCAATGCCAAAGAATGCTCAAACTACCGCACAATTGCACTCATCTCACACCCTAGTANGCAACTGTGGGAACTGGGGGTAGAAAAGCTCATGTGGAAAAAGAAGGGTAAGAGCAGGGACAGTGGGGAGAGAGCCTGGCTGGGAGGATGGCTGGGCTCCAAGGAACCACAAGTATTGGGGTTGGATACACACTCTGAGGGTAAAATTGCTTAAGGTCTGAAAAATGTAGACAGTGCAGAGATCTAGGCATCTCCTCTGACTGAGAAACGCACGGCTGGGCTGTGATGCACAGAGAAATATTCAGAAGTTGTGTGCGCTCCGCTTCTCAAACCAACTAACTGGTGCTTAAATACTGATCATGCTCTTGAAACATTTGAATGTAGTGCGAAAAGCTGACTTTAACTAAAGCCCAGGTACAGTTAAAATACACATTAGATTAACTCAGCCCTCCACCTTAGCAGACTAATGGAAGTAATGGGGTGCTTTGGTGGGGTATGTATTACCTACAACTCCACTATTTTAAGACACAATGTCCAGCATAAATAAGAAATCACAAGACATGTAAAGGAGCAGGAAAATATGACTGAAAATTAAGAGAAAGGACCGTCAATACAGGCAAATCCACAAATAACCCAGAGAGCAGAATAACAGACAAGGCATTTAACTACTATACAAATGCTAAGTATCGAGTGGGGAAGTGGACAACATGCATCCAAAAAATTTCAGCAGAGAAATGGAAATTATAAGAAAGAACCACGTGGGAATTCTAGAACTGGAAGATACAATTTAAGAAATAAAGAACTGATATGACAAGCTTTACAGAAGATTGACCCAGAACAGAGCCTTGAAGTCGAGTAGAGGAGAAAAAGCCAAAGGAAAAGAAAGGAAGAGAATGAGGAGAGTTTTCTCTTAGAAACCATGATATATGAGTATTTCACATGCTTTGGAGGTTTGAGTACGATTAAGAGAGACATGTCCAGACTAGGAAGTATGGAGACTCTTGGAGGAGCCTTAATACAAATTGCTTTATTGAAAAGTAAAATCAGGCAGTAGAGTTCACTTTGTGTCATTCATATCATGGAAACACTGAATATTCCTTTACCGGAGGACTTTACAGAGATTAAGGTCGCAGCTGTGATTTGATGGTGGGAACTCAGAAAGGGTGAGAGCAACATAGTGATCCAGGCAGGAGACCACGGGTATGTCCTGGACTCACCATGCTGCCGGCTGAAATTGAAAGGGGAAGTACATATGAAGGAGAATGAATTTTAAAAAAACTCCCTGAAGAAGTATCAACAAGACATCCTGATGGGTTTCCTAAGGATAAAGAAAAGAAAGAAAGCACCCCCCCAGCCCCTAGAGTATCCATTTCTGTTCATTTTCCACTTGTGGAAAAATGAAGGCAAATACAAAGCTAGGGTTTGGGTTAGACTGAGGAGCAAAGGGGAGGATGGCCTGAAAGTTCACACTTCTGAGTTTCAGGTAGAATGACAGAAAGCGAGTGTCTCATGTTGGGCTGTGCAAGTGGGAGGCTTGTATTGGACAGAATTTCTAAACTGTTTCCTCAGCACATAGAAAATGCTAATGCATCCTGGGGTCAGAGCTGAGCCCTGCTGGGGGCTACAGATCTAGGTGTTTGCTTCCCAGACCTTCCTGCGGCCTAAGCACATCCAAGATTCAGCACACTCTGTGACCCATTTGTGGGGAGCTGTGGTCTGAGGAAGTGAGTTGAGGCATTGTTCCCTGCAGGAGACCCCTTGGTCCAAAATGATTTGCTGGTGAGAGCCTGTGGGTCATCTCTCACACATGGCCTCTATTTTAACATTTTAAGAGTGACAAGGTGGCTAAATAGATGTTTATCCAAAGAAGACATACAGATGGCCAACAGGCACATGAAGCGACATTCAACATCACCAATCATTAGAGAAATAAAAGTCAAAACCACAATGGGTGTCACCTCACACCAGTCAGAACTGTTATTGTTTTAATTCCTAAGTCATGTCTGACTCTTTTGTGACCCCATGGACTGTAGCCCACCTGGCTTCTCCGTCCATGGGATTTTCCAGCAAGAATACTGGAGTGGGTTGCCATTGCCTTCTCCAGGGGATCCTCCTGATCTAGGGATCAAACTCTTGTCTCCTGCACGGGCAGGCAGATTCTTTGCCACGGAGCCACCCGGGAAGCCCTTTCAGGAGAATATGACAGGTTAATCTTTCCCACTCTAAGCATTAAGAATAATAATTCACAACATTAACTCCTCAAAAAAGAATAGTAGTTATCGAAAGCTCTACAAATAATAAATGCTGGAGAGGGTAAGCAGAAAGGGGAACCCTCCTACACTGTTGGTGGGAATGTAAACTGGTGCAGCCAAAAACTAAAAATAGAGCTACGATGTGATCCTGCAATCCCACTCTTGGGCATAAACCCCTCAAAAGATGAAAACTCGAATCTGAAAAGACACATGCACCCCAGTTGTTCATTATAGCACCATCTACTTGCCAGGGCACGGAAGCAACCTAAGTGTCCATAGGCAGATGAGTGGATGAAGAAGATGTGGCTGCATGTACGATGGAACATCACTCAGTCATAGAAAAGAATCCACATCAACGTGGACGGACCCAGAAACACCGCGCCAGATGAAGTCAATCAGACAAATACGATGTAGTATCACTTAATGCGGAATCTAAAATCTAATAGAGGTGACTTTATTTATAAAGCAGAAATAGACTCAAGGCATAGAAAACAACTTACGGTTACCAATAGGGAAGGTGGAGGAGGGATAAATCACTAATACGGGATTGACTGATACACACTACCATATAAAACATATAAACAGCAAGGTCCTACTGTATAGCACAGGAAACTATAGTCAATATCATAATAACTTAAAATAGAAAAAGAGTCTGAAAAAATGTATAACTGAATGACTTTGTTGTATACCTGAAACTAACACAGTATTGTAAATCAACCATCCTTCAATTTTTAAAAAGTAACCCCCTTGCCTCCCCTCAAAAAGAAAAGAGTAATAAGGTCACTTATAATGAACCTGACTCACAGAAACACCAGGCAGTATTAGTCAATGAAGTTAATATTCAGTTAAAAAGTTTAATACCACGTGCCATTTCATAGCTGTGACTGTCTGATGAGTAAATTAAACTGTTCAAGTCCGCAAATGAGGACCGTGGGAATTTCTTATCCTTTAATCTACCTTGAATACCCTCTAAGGTTAGGATATTAGTGACTTCTAATGAAATCAACACCTTGTATATTACCATATGCCTGCACCAGCCGGGTCTGTACCGTCTCAAGTTCAGTTGCCCACATTAAGTAGTCAGGATGAGAAAATGTGGGATTCAAAGGATATTACATGTTTTTGGAAACAAGTCATTTGTCTTTTATCATTCTACGCCAAAGCCGCTATTTTACCTGACATTGTTCAAAGATGTTATCGTATGCAAAATTGAATAGAGAATTTCATTTTAAGTTTGAAAAAATGAGTGTCTCAGACACGGTAAATTTTCATTAACTTTCTTGGTTCTAAGTGAAGGAATCTCTAAATTGCAACTAAGCATTTTGAAAGAACTCTTAGGACTTTTTGAGGAGAGACTTCTGGGAACTGCCTGATTCTCTCGCTCTTTGATCCTAGTCTGCAGAAGGGCTTTCTCTTCTCAAAGCATCTCAAGAAAAAGCCTGCTTTTTCTCAAGTGGCAAAATCTATAGCTCCTGGCCTGGCTGCCCAGACGCTGGGGGAGCTGCCCCTCCAATCGGCCATCGCCTTCTAGGTCCCTGGACTCTCCTGGGGCTCGCTGCGTCCTTTGTCCCGGCCTGGACGTCTCACCCCTCTTCAGCGCCTGCCTCCTCCTCGTCTTCCTGCCTCACACATCCTCCAGGTCAGAACCACTGGTCCATTCAATTCATGGTCTGTGCGCACACCCTACCCCAGTTACATGTGTCCTCGTCTGCTCTGCAATTCCTTGAGATCCAGGATACCGAACACAAGCAAACACAGGGCAGAATGGCTAAAAGAGTATCCATTTCCAAACTTTCAAAGTACTTTCTAATCTATTACTTTTAGTATTCCTGAGTAAAAATAACAACTTATTTCCACATGATGAAATGCCCCCTCCACCCACCCACCCACTTCTGGTAAGGGGAAAAGATAGCAGTTAACACGCAGAAGGAATATAACTTAAAAAACAAGATTCTGTTAAAATCTTCTTTTCTATTTCTCAAGAATTGGGGTATTTGGGAGAGGCATTTCATTTCTAATGCATGCTTTCCTCTAAAGTTTTTCTTCTAAAACTGTTTGGCATTAAAATAAATACTGAAATGGTCCAAGTAAAGTTAGGTCTTTTTTTTTTTTTTTCTCTTTTCTTTGAGGTCTTTAAGCAGAGGTCCTGAAGTCTGAATCAACTGCAAATTGCTCAGTCAGTTTTGCCTTTTCCCCATATGGAATATTTCCAAGGGGCCAATCGTTAAGTCTTGTTTAATAAAATAATCATTGGCTCTTCAATTTATTTGCCATTTGTCCTTCCAAGGAATTCTTATCTGCCAGACACAGCCGCCAAAATTCCCCAACAGGTGTCTGAAGTTAATTAACAAAGAACCCAAGCCTTTGCTGGAAAGGGAGGCAGCATTCATGAGATGAGGCTCTGGGGTCTGGGAGATGAGGGCTCTAACACAGGCGCTTAATCTGAAGACACCAAGTTTCGGCCAAAGCACACAGCTCTCTGGCTGCTAGAATTTGGCTCCAGAAATCAAGTTATTAAAAATGAGTCAGCAAAGGGTGCTCTGAAAAAGGACCTTGTCTGGGAAAGCGGGCTTCTTTTAAAAATACTAATTGAAATCACATGTGTTTTAATTAAAACAACATCTGCCAGGGTCTGAAGAAACATGTTTTGAAATGCAGAGAAGATATGCCTCTAAAAATGTCCTCAAACCTACTTAATAAACTAAAGCTTCCACATTTCCCAGTAATAAAAATAACACACTGCGTCCCAGGTTGCACTGAGGTTTCCAGAGACTTGAGTCTTTCCCTGGGCACAGGTGCGGTTCCCAGGGTTGGAAATGCAGATAGAGAAGGTGTCCACGAGTACGTGGTGAGTGGCCTGTGAAAGGTCTGCCCTCCAGGAGTGGATACCCACATCCCAGGGGGCTCTGCTACATGGAAGCCACTGGCATGAGCTGAGGAAGTAATAAAACACACACACACGTGTGTACTTAAAAGGTAGCACCATACCTTTTAAGAGCCCTAGGAGATGCTGTGAGTACACCATGATATTCTGAATACACAGAGGATGAAGACCAGGACGTGTTTCATTCCTATTGCTGTTCAGTTGCTAAGTCGTGTCTGGCTCCTGGCGACCCCAATGGACTGCAGCATGCCAGGCTTCCCTGTCCTTCACTATCTCCCAGAGTTTGCTCAAACTCATGCCATTGAGTCGGTGATGCCATCCAACCATCTCATGCTTTGTTGCCCACTTCTCCTGCCCTCAATCTCTCCTAGCTTGAGGGTGTTTTCCAATGAGTTGGCCAAAGAATTTAGACAAACTGTGAGGCATGATCTCCTAAGCAGCATCTGGAATGCAGCTTCATGGAGATGGAGCACAGACTTAGGTATCTATCCTGGTCGGGAGGATCCCCTGTTGAAGGGAATGGCAATCCACTCCAGTATTCTTGTCTGCAGAAACCCATGGACAGAGGAGCCCAGCAGGTTACAGTCCACGTGGTTGCAAAGAGTGGACACGACTGAGCAACTACCACCATCATGTCCTCATGATTCAAGAACTGGGTACATCCCAAAGCAGGGAGGAAGATCATGCTGCCTGCTGTCTCTTTAGTCGTGTCTGACTCTTTGTGACCCCATGGACTGTAGCCCAGAGGTTCCTCTGTCCATGGGATTCTCCAGGCAAGAATACTGCAGTGGGTTGCCATTTCTTTCTCCAGAGGATCTTCCTTACCCAGGGATCAAACCCACGTCTCCTGCACTGGCAGGCGGATTCTCTACCACTGGACTACCTGGTGAAGATCAGTGCTACTAAGTCTAGAATTCCATGGGTATACACCTTGAAATTTCAGCTGTGAGATCATTAAATAAGACAATGTTTACAAAATGGCACAACATTTAGGGCAGTTTGGATACAATGAAGGTTCCCCCACCCTTTTCCCCTCCCATGTCTCCAAAAAAAAAGACATTTCTCACCAAGTAAAGATCTGACACAAGGGCAGCGGTTGAGGGGAAGGGTTGATTCTCATTCCATCAACATTACCATTTTCTTTATTCTGTCTTCATTTCCACTTAAAGACAACATTTTTATGGTGACCTTCAAATATAATCGGCAACCACTGTCTACAAATAATCATCAGAGTGGTGAGATAAAATCTTTTATCTTAGTATTTCAAACAGATTAGGGCAAGAAAAAAAGCTAGGAAGGGAATGTCCTCCCTAGAATGAATGAAAGGGATGATCAGACAGCCTTGAGTTGGGGGGGGGAAATAGCGGTAGATTTGATGCTTCAATAATACTTAATTCCTGGGCAAGAAACTCCCTTTATTTTGTTCTTGATTTCGTGAGTGTGGGAAAGTGTGTGATGTGCGCTGCTACGTGACCCTGGGGATTTGAGGGTCCCTTCTCCTCTGTCTCTCTTGGGCGACAGCAGTGTTTGGGAGCCAGCAGACTTCCCTGGGAAACAGCCCTTCCTGATACCAGCAAGAGTCAGAGTCTGGCGCTCCCTTTGAGGCTGGATCGGGTTGAGAAGGTGTTGGATAGAAGAAGCTCGGACAGTTGCAGAGGTGGAAAGACGGCTGGCCCGATGTCAAGAGTGGGTCAGATCATATGATTGTATGGAGGCATTTGTCTATGATTCCAAATGTGGTGGCCCAATCTCCAGATCATGACAGAGCACAGGGCAAGGATCCTGCAGGGCAGAGAGGATGTGACTACAGGACTGAGATGAGCTGGCGAAGGAAGGGCCAGGTTCACACAGCAGCGAAGGTCCTTCTCTTCAGTCCAGGGAGGGGAGCGAGGCAGCCAGGAAGATACTGGCTCCAGCCTGGCTCGCCTGCCTGAAAGGGTGGCAGGCAGCCGTCTCCCAGGGAAGCGAAGGGAGGGTGCTCTGTGAGCTCTGCCAATACCACCCGCAGGGGTGTAGCGGTTCTTCCAACCTTTAGGAACTGTCAGGGCACACGCAGAAAGCATTGCTATTTCCCACCCAACCCAAGCCTCTTCCAAAGTGGCAACAGAGTGAGTTTGACTCGAGTCCAGGATTTCTGGCAGCATCTGACCATCTTTCTTTCCTCTCTTCCTTGGATGCTGTGAAAAGAGCATCCTCTTCTCTGCCCTCTCTCTATGTGGGATTCCCCAAACCTCCTCTAGATCTGCTCTCCAGAATAAATAATCCACGTTATTCACCCACCAGAGAATTCGTTTAGCAAATATGTACTGAGCACAACAAAGGGCTAGACATGGAAGGACACAGAAATAAATCTGGAACCCGACTCCTGCTCATCATCTCATCGGGAGGAGATGCAGTGCAATGCAGACAACGAGAAAGACAGCACAAAAATAAAACTATAAAATGGAAATCTGCTTCCCCCGTGGCTCTGCTGTTGTTCAATGGCTCAGTCGTGCCTGACTCTTTGCGACCCCGTGGACCACAGCGCGCCAGGCTTCCCTGTCCTTCACCGTCTTCCGAAGCCTGCACAAACTCATGTCCATTGAGTTGCTGATGCCATCTGACCATCCTTGGTCACCCCCTATTTCTCCTGCCCTCAAAGATAAATTAAAAGGTTTTCTTAATCAAGTAGGCACCATCTACCTCTGTTCTGCGTTCAAGAAGCAGTGCTCATCGGGGCTCTGAGTGATGACTTGGGGGTGGAGGGGCGAGGTGGGTAACGCACAGAGGTGAAAGCACAGGCCAGGGAAGGGAGCTGCTTCATGAGCAGGGACAACGGTACAAAGGCGGGTCTGGATGAAGCACTCATCAGAAAGAGTGGTTAGAGATGAGAGGCAGTCGGTGATACCACCCCGGTATCTTTCCTATCTAGTGTTCACACGTGAAAAGCTTTTCGTTTTGTTAGCGTTTTGCTTGTTCGCTTGATGGCAGAAGAAGCACCTGCCATCTTCATCAGGAGCTGTCAACGTGCTGAAATGGATGGCGTTCCGGTAAACATGCTAGAGCAGGACAGTACTGTTTGTTCTTTTCACCGAAGCTAATTATCACCATGAAAAAGAAACTCTTCCTGAATGATGAAATAACACTTTGCACAGGAGGATAATTCACATTTTTGGAAGGCTGCAAAGAAGTGGATGGATGTGCAGTCACCTGGACCACAGCACTACGTCATTCGGAAGAACACAAAGATCCCCCCGTAGCCTACTTATCTCTCATGGCAGAGACTTCCACAGAGCCATGGACACAGCCTGAATGGGAAGACAGGGAGAGGCAGAAGATGTGGCGCTCTCTTTAGTACCACCTTTTGTAAAAAGTTAATTTTTTAGAAGAAACCAAATAGGAAATTTGAAATACCTGGAGACAAATGAAAATGAAAGCACAAAATCCAAAACCCATGGGACTGCAGCAGAAGCAGTTCTAAGAGGGAAGTTGATAGTAATACTATCTTACCTTAGGAAAGCAGAAAAATCACAAACAAACAACCTCATCTTGCACATAAAGCACCGAGAGAAAGAATAAGTAAAACACAAGCTAGCAGAAGAAATCCCGAAGATCAGAGCAGAAATAAATGGCACAGAGATGAAGAAAACAATAGAAGAGATCAATGAAGCGGAAAGCTGATCTTTGCAAAGATAAACTCGATAAACCTTCAGCCAGATTCATCAAGAAAAAAAAAGGAGAGGACTCAAATCAATAAAATTACAAGTGAAAAAGAAGTTAAAATGGGCATCACAAAAATACAAAGGATCATAAGAGATTATTTACTGCAAGAGTCCCTTGGACAGCAAGGAGATCAAACCAATCAATCCTAAAGGAAATCAACTCTGAATATTCATTGGAAGGACTAACACTGAAGTTGAAGCTCCCATACTTGAGCTACCTGAAGCAAAGAGCCAGCCCACTGGAAAAGACCCTGATACTGGGAAAGACTGAGGGCAGGAGGAGAAGGGGGCGACACAGGGTGAGATGGTTGGCTGCCATCATCGACTCAACGCACAGGATATTGAGCCAGCTCCAGGACACAGTGAGGGACAGGGAAGCCTGGCGTGGTACAGTCCACGGAGTCACAAAGAGTCAGACACGACGCAGGGACTGAAAGACAACAACGATATGCCAATAAAACGAACAACTTGGAAGAAACGGATAAATTCTAAAAAGGTACAATCTACAAATTCTAAAATTCTAAAAAGGTATAATCTACAAATTCTAAAATTCTAAAAAGGTACAATCTCCTAAAATTGAACCAGGAAGAAACAGAAAATGTGAACAGACCATCACAAGTGCTGAAATTGAATCTGTGATTTAAAAATTCCCAACGAACAAAAGAGGACCAGATGGTTTCACAGGCAAATTCTAGCAACCATTTAGAGAAGAGCTGACATCTATCCTTCTCAAAATCTTCTGAAAAATGGCAGAGGAAAGAATACTTCCAAAGTCATTCTACGAGGCCACCATCACTCTGATACCAAAACCAAAGATACCACAAAAAAGGAAAATTATACCCCAATATCACTCATGAACATAGATGCAAAAATCCTCAGCAAAATATTAGCAAACAGAACCTGACAACACATTAAAAAGATCATACACCATGATCAAGTGGAATTTATTCTATCAGATCCTCATGAGAGCTTATGGGGGGGAGTAATTATTGTTCAATGGTTTATCTGAACTTTTTCGTATCATGGAGTCCAGGGAAGATGAACCATTCCTTAACCAGGGTTACGGTAGCTGTCCCTCCCTCCACCCTTAATTAAAAGAACAATCTAAGAAGAGATGTAATTCAAACTGGACCCCCATGATGGAAACAACTGGATTCCTTCTGGAATTATGAGTGGCTGTATACATCTGGTAAACTTTAGTAGGATAGTGAACTGATTTTTGGATGATTTTCTTTATTAATATGTCTTTTTCCTTAGTTAATTTTTTTTTCTCACTTAAAAAGTTTTTCTGACTTGCAGTTCATATAACATGATGGGCAGACAGGAAGAAATCATTAATAATTCAGTTATTCATTCAGCAAATTCTGTTGAATCCCTGGTATGGGTCAGGTGTTGTTCTAGGTACACGATCTATATCAGTAAACACAAAAGATGGAACCTCCTCCTCTCAGTCGGGTGACATGCCAGTGCAGGGAGACGGACAAGAAACAAGATAAATAAACAATATGTTCCATGTCAGAGGGTGATTAGTGCTGTGAAGATCGGTAAAGCAGTAAAAGGGGGTAGGATTTTAAGAAGAGGCACCAGAAAAGGTTTTCCTGGGGAAGTAACACTTGAGTAAAGACCTGAGGGTCGAGGAATAACCGCATGGGCGTCTGAAGGGAGCGGAGATGGGGTGCAGGGGGCTGCAAGTTCAAGGGCCCCGAGGCAGGCTCGTGGCGCCACAGTTAGGCAGCGGCCAGTGAGAAAGGAGGTGGGGCTGGAGCGGGAACAGAGCTGGACCGTACACAGCTGTGCCTGCCTGACAAGGCCTCTTACCTCCACACTGAGAGAAACGAGGAGCTGATGCAGGCTTTTAAAAGGAGAAAAGACGCGCGGTAAGGTTTTGACAGGACCACTCCAGCTGCCCCTTTGAGAGTAGATGGTGGCACTGGGGCGGGGGGGCAAGGAGGTCTGGAAAGTGGCTGTGGTAATGGCCCAGGTGAGAGAGGATGAGACTGGAGTTGGCGGGGGGAGGGACAGGGCAATGAAGATGAGAAGTGTCAGGTTCTGGGAAAATCCAGAAGGAAGCCAGACCTGCTGATGGACTGGGCATAAGAGTGCAGAGTCAAAGGACCGTTGCAAGGACAGGTCACCATGAGGAAGCCTGTGGAAGGGCTGGGCTTGGGAGAGAAGACAAGGAGGTCTGGGCACGTTGTATTTGAGATGCCTGTCAGACCTCCCGTGCGCGTGGTGGACAGACTACTGCAGGCAGAGATGTGAGATTCATGCCAGAGGTTATCTACCTGGGAGTTTTCAGACTATCTTTAATACCAGGTCAGCAAAGCTTTGGGGCTTCCCAGGTGGCACAGGTGGTAAAGAGCCCACCTGCCAATGCAGGTAGATGTAAGAGATTCGGGTTTGATCCCTGGGTCGGGAAGAGACTTTGGAGGAGGGCACGGCAACCCACTTGAGTATTCTTGCCTGGAGAGCCCCACGGACAGAGGAGCCTGGTGAGGTACAGTCCACGGCATCACAAAGAGTCAGACATGACTAAAGCATAGCATACATACACACCCCAAACTTTTGATTAAGTTGATAGAGAAAAGTCCAAGTTCAATTTTGTTTTTGTTCTTGGTTCAAAGTCACTGCAACTTTCTTTTCAATAGATGAAGTTCTGTATAGCATTGTCTCATAAAAACCCATTACTTTGATACAATATTTAAAGCACAAGAGTTAGCAAAGGTCACATTTCCTTTCTCCCAGACAGAAGAGAATAGTGTGCTCTTTTGTTCAATTCTGCTTTTCTTACTCAAGGAGAAAAGATATTGATTCCTTAAAGCCCATGACTGAGATATTTTCACTCCTATTTTTAAACGGCTGGCTCCCTTTCCTGTCTGGTGACATTTGATAGTAGAGGCTTAATTTAACATGGGCAATATGGACTTCCAAATGTTCCTGCCTCAGAGACAGTTCTAGATAACTGACTTCCTGGAGAGAAGAGACGCCTTGAAGCTAGAAAATCAATCAATAGTTCCCTACTTTGTTATATTTTAATCCACCAAAAGAAATAAAACACACAAATGCACAACACCTAGTATTTGTATCCAAGTAGCAGAGTGATTAGCTATTGATTTTTCCTCCATGGTACAGAGGAGCGCTAGGATTTGATTGGAAGCCACTGCTCTCTCCTGTCTGAAACAAACAAGTAAGGAAAAGGAAAGCAAATACACAGAGGGCTAACAGTGTAGTTTAAATATGTAACATCTACCGCCCACATTTAAATTCAAACTAAGTACAAATATCAAGTTGTGAGCTTATTTCATGCCTGACGATGCACTGCAAGCGTAACAAATAACTGCATTTATTAGACACAGATTTGAAATCTGGTCCCTGTGAGTGAATAAGTGGCTTAGAGACCTGCAAGGGCTTCCCTGGCGGCTCAATCGGTAAAGAATCTGCCTACAATGCAGGAGACCAGGTTCGATCCTTGGGTCAGGAGGGTCCCCTGGAAAACGAAATAGCAACCCACTCCAGTATTCTTGCCTAGGAAATCTCATGGACAGAGGAGCCTGGCGGGCTACAGCCCATGGGGTCACAAAAGAGTTGGGCATGACTCAACCACTAAACCAAAAGAGACCTGCAAACACTTGATGTTTATTGGAGGATATGATGGGTATTATGGGGTGGAAAGTGGCTGGCTCCCAGATCACCAAGAGCCTAGTACGTCACTCTCAGGAATCTGGATAGAGGAAATAGACCACTGTCTCTATGCATAATCTGGGTATGAAATTTGAACCCATGCCTGGTATTCCAGCTGCCCCAGGAGTGGAGTCGTCCCTCTTCACTCACTCTCACCTGCTTCCCCCACATCCCCTCAGGGTGCATAACCAGAACCTTGGCCACAATGTGTGGTCCAGCTCCCTGCTGTCTGATCCCCGCTGATACCTATTACCTGCGTTCAAACTTGCCAGGCTTCATGCTGTATTGATCAACCACCCTACCGGAATCATCTCTCTCACCCCAGGAGGTCAATGATCTATGGGGAGGTCGTGTCTCTCCCTGGGCAGGTCCTGGTGGTTCATCAGTTCTCCAGGCACCAATCGGCCTTGGCCTGAGCCTCCTCCCAATTACAGGAGGAGGGATCTAGAGCATCTCTTCAACCTGGACAATCTGGACTCCCATCACCCACTACGCACCAGGCACACCAGGCCCCCAGAGACCTTGAACCCACCATCAGTCTGCTCCCAGATCCCCTTCTGGAGGGCTGTCTGCAGAGGCCGCTCCTCCAGCTTAGACAGTCTTCCCTTGAAAGAACCACTGGGCCCATCTCATTGGCTTCAAGTCTTTGCTCAAAAGTTAGCTTTGCAACAGCTGTCACCTTGGCTTTGACCTCTCACACCCACAATCCCTGAGGTTAAACGAAAGAAGCCAGATGCAAAAGCTCACATCTTACATGATTCCATTTACATGAAATATCCAGAATAAGAAAATCCACAGAAACAAAAAGCAGACTGCTGGCTGCCAGGGGATGGGAGGAAGGGGAAATAGGGAGTGACTACTTCATGGGCACAGGGCTTGGGGGCTTCCCGGTGGCGCTAGTGGGAAAGAACCCACCTGCCAATGTAGAAAAAAGAGACACGAGTTCCATCTTGGAACTCTAGGAAGACCCCCTGGAGGAGGGCATGGCAACCCACTCCAGAATTCTTGCCTGGAGAATCCCGTGGATGGAGGAGCCTGGTAGGCTACAGTCCATGGGCCCCCAAGGAGCTGGACAGGACTGAAGCGACTTAGCATGCACAGGGTTTTCTTCAGGGTCACAAAAATATTTTGGAGCTTGACACAGGTCGTGGTTGTACAACACTGTATAAATACCAAATGCCATCCAAAAGGTACACTTTAAAGTGATTAATTTTATGCTATGTAAATTCCACTTTAATTTAAAAAGATTGCAACCTCACCAGTGACAGCATCTGACTCAGCACCACTTTCCCCCACAGAACATTTCAACCACACCATGGGACTCATGTGTGTCTTTTGTTGGTCGCCCCTGTCTAGAATGTAAACTCCACAAGGGCAATGCCTTCCCTCTGTTTTGATATCATCTCTAGGCCTAGAGGGCTTCCCCTGTAGCTCAGCAGTAAAGAATCCGCCTGCAATGCAGGAGACCTGGGTTCCATTCCTGGATCGGGAAGATCCCCTGAAGGAGGGCATGGCAACCCACTCCAGTATTCTTGCCTGGAGAATCCCATGGATGGAGGAGACTGTCTACAGGCAACAGTCCATAGGGTCACAAAGAGCTGGACACGACTCAGCACTCACGAACACTAGGCATGGAACAGGCCTGGAGCAAAGTAGGTCACGGACAAACATTTGTTGAATTGATAGACTTATGGATGATTTCGTTAATGCTTCATTAATGAAAGATCCTCCCTTTCTTGAATAGTAAACTGAAGGGAGATGATTCTTGAAAAATAGGGCGGGAGAACCAATCTGGTCTAATGCAAAAGAAATTTTAACACAGAGAGAAGAGCCCCGCATCCTATTAGAATTTCAGCGCACAACACGGAAAGCGAACAAACAGCCTGGCAAGGATTTAGAGGATCAGCATAGCGGTATCCAGTGCTCAGCACTGAGGTCGTTTTTAATTTGCAAGGATTAGGAATGTCAACAAGCTTCGCGTTTTCCTCTAAATTCTAAAAGATAAATTAGCGCATTGATTTCCGCTAGAAGGAGAGCTGGAAAAACAAGGTCTCTAACACATGCTCTGTTTCTGCACGCGCATATATGTTCTGCATGTGGGTTCAAGCACAGGAAATGCATTATACTTCGATTTAAAAGAAAAAAGTGGAGACGCGGAGAATCAGAGGGGACGTACCAATGAGCTCCTTATTCCTGACGTCCAAGGCCATGTTCCGGAGCGCGGTGGCCACTGCGCACACCACACGGTCATTGTCGATCCGCAGCAGCTCCACGAGGATGGGCAGGCCTTTCTCTTTCCGGACAGCAGCTCGGATATATACCGACCACTGCAAATGAGCGGAGGGCAAGGCGTTAGGAACTGGGGCGGGTGGAAACCCTCCAAGCAAACAGCGCCTGTGGGTGTTCAGACTGTCATCCATAGGCGCCAAAAAGGTTGAATTATCAAGACCTCCTTGTAGAATAGGTTGAGCATGTTAGACAGGTGTTTACAGGTTTTATTTTTGCCTCCAACATAGGACAGCGGGTTCAGAGTTAGTCATTTCATCACGCTTCATTTCTCTGGTGCCAGCTTTCTCAGTCCAAGAGTTAGAAAGGCATGTGTGTGGTGTCTTTATACCTGATACTTTAAGATATGCAGGTTTGGGACAGGAAGGGCTGGTTATTGACATGAAGAGGAAAAGAAATCCTGGAAAAAGTAGAAAACGATAAACGGTTGTACACAGGTGACTTAAAAAAAACAAAGAAACGTGAATTTGGAAGTGGGGCAGAGAGATCTTACAGAAATTACTGTCAATTAAGTTGTTTGCAGAATAATTAGGAAGAAATAAATCGGAAAACAGTACGGCCGAGGAGAAGCACATATGACATCAAAGACGAAGTGTGAAAATTATAAAATTCAAAAAATTAAAATATTATATCAGAGCCGTAATTCAATGTCTAATTTATAAGGTAAGCATACAATTTGTTTTGAGTTAGTGGTGGTTGGCCTTAGTAGAACACATCTAAGGCTTTTTATGGAAATGTATTTGTCATATCGGGACAATAAAGCATTCAGATTCATTGAACCAAACACAGGTAGGCTCAAGTTTTCTAGACATTCGAGTATACACACTTTATACTCTTGTACCGTGTTCCAGAGAAGAGCGTGTGCCACAAAAATCAACCAGTATAAGGGTTTAATTGGTTGCAACTTCATTTATGAGCTAAGAAAATGAAATTCATAACACGAGGTTCTGGATTCTGTGGCAGAGTCCTCCTGGGGACCACCGAAGGTGGACAGAGTCCCCACCCTCCCCACCGGGCCCCGCCCCCCTTTCCCCACGGGGACAGGCACCCCAGAGCTGGCTCTCACCTGTGGCAGGCAGGGAGCCCCCTCTGGCAGTGAACGTAGGGCATATGCCATGCCTGCCACATCCTCAGCCCAGCCCTGCATGAAATATGAGATTAAAAAAACACACAACTTCATCCTGTCCTACGTTAGAGAAGTCACATTCATGTAGTTTCTTATCCCCATCAACTTGGACTGTTCACTTTCTCCTGACCCTACACTGTGGCCCAGACTCTAGGAGGTGTGAAGGGGTGGGGGAGCAGAGGGAATTCATGACAGCACCTCTTGACTGCAATGAACTATTTTATAGCCCCAGTCTCAAGAAGCAAGGGAATGGATGGTCAGAAAGTCTTAGACATGGAAAAAAAAAAAATCTCAGGGTTTGGAAACCGCTCCTCAAAATTTAGCTGTTGGGATGGGATATCCCTCCCAAGGAAAGGAGCTTCATTAAGCCAGTTCAAACTCTCCGTCACGTCCATGGGAAATTTCATTTGCAGTCTTACGTGCTGAGACATGATTCTCATCTGCCCCTCCACTATTGCTAACTGATTTCCGGGTCCAGGAGTAGACCAGACACCTGAGCTTCAGCAGCCCATTCACCGTTGGGTTCTTCCCTGAAATTAAGGGAAACGGAACTCAGAGCGTGCAGCCCATGTTTCCATATGATAGGATGAACATGAACAATGCATTTTAACGCTGGGGAGATATTCTGCGCCTTTTGGGAGACCAGAGTGGCTATTTTTGGAACTCAGGCAGGCTGAACTCAGGCCCAAAGATGACCTCTTTCCCAGAACCACCTCATCCTAGACCCCAGATGCTGGCTTGTCCATTTGTGGTCTCCTCTAATCCCCAAACTCCTGGGAGAGGGACACTACTGTTCCTACTTTATAGATGAGGAGATCCAGACACACATATGTTAAGCGACTGCCCACAGGTCTCCTGTGCCCCTTGGTCCCGAGTCCTCTCCCTCCAACTCTGCTCCCCGTGATTCTGACTATATGCCCTCTGCGCCATCATCTCATTTGTCTCCCTAAACCTCTGCGCTCAGCCCTTCCCTTCCCTTCCGTTCTTCCCAGTATTGGCAGAGGCGAAACTGGCCAGGTTGGAAACAAACCAGGAAAGGTCCCCTATAACTTACTTTCTCCTCCTAGAAGCCTAGTTTTTATATACCTTCCTGTTGGATGGAAAGGTGGTTTGGTGTTTGTAAAATGATGAGTCCTTCAGCTTCACCAAGAACTGATTTGAGAAGAATACAAATGGCTATGTATGGCCAAAAACCTGCACAAGTCGCAGATCTACTTTTCTGGTATGAGAAAATGGTACACAGTGATATACTCTAAGTGAAAAGGGAAAAACAAGACAATGGGTTTGATCTTATGTGAGTGACATATAGAAAATAGCCTTTATTTTGAAACTTTTAGTTGTGTGTGAGTTTGTGTGGGCATGGAAAATCCCCAGTATTAGTTCATCGTGTGATGATTCACAATCAATTATTAACAATTCATTCAAAAGATGTTGCAAGCTTCTGAAGTTTTCTTGACATGCAAGGATTTAGGATAGTGATGTTTTTTAAAAACATAGTTATTTATTTAACTTTTGGCCGCATTGTGCGGTATGTGGAATCTTAGTTCCCTGACCAGGGATCGAACCTGCACCCCTTGAGTTGGAAGGCAGTCTTAACTACTGGGCCCTGGGGGACATCCTAGAATAGTGATGCTTTTTAAGTAGCAGCTGACCAGTCTTGGAGCAGGTCATGTATAACCCACATGTGAACCTTTGTGTAACCCAATAAGAAGGAGTAAAGGGGTGAAAAGAGAGAAAGGCGTGACGCAATATTTGGGAGACGGGGAATATTTCCCAGGAGCACTGAACACAGAAGTGTGAGACTCATACAGAGTTTTTCCAAAAGAGAAGTGAGTTGCCTTGGACAGTACTGCAGCCCATGGGGTGTTAGTAAAGTATATGAGTTGCCAAGAGCTTTGTAAGTGAAACAAAAGTAGAAACATCACTGGCATGAAAACAGATGAACAAGAAAGAAAAGGTTATGGTAATTCATTGTAACTGAGGTGGAAATCTTTGGACAGAACTTGATTTTTTTGCAAACAGAATGACAGCTTCATGTGCTGAGCCCATCAGTGAGGAGGGAAGGAACAAAGCCAGTGTGGCTTTAGGAACGGCCCATGAGCTGAAGAGAGGACGTGTGATGATTCAAGAGGAGAAGAAGGGAGAAAAGGAGGAGGAGAGGAAGAACGAGAAAGAAGAGATGGAGGAGGAGGAGGGGAAGGGAAGAGAAGAAGGGGGAGGAGGGGAAGAGGAGGAAAAGAAGGAGGAGAGGGAGTTAGGGGAGGAGGAGGAGGAAGACCTGATTCAGGAGAAAACGTGGCCCAGGCTGAGGACCTGAGGCTGCAGAAGGATTGGTTGGCCAGTTGATTGGGATGCATTGGAATGGCAGGCATTGGACTACGACTACCTGGGTTAAGGAGAGGGTGTGCCTGCATCTCAAGGGAGCTCAGCAGTAGGAAAGGCAGCTGTGGGCCGGGAGAGCATCTTGGACCAGAGATAGTCCACTCACCAACGGCCCCATCCCAGCTGAGAACCCAACAGGACAAGGAGGCTTGTCCTGGGCAAGAGGAAATACAGGAGAGAAACTATCCCAGACAGAAACGAATACTCGATCTCCACCCCCTGCAGGGATATGCCAGTAAGAGCCCCAAGTTTAGTGCCAACCACGGAGGGCATGAGAATATGAAGTCTGACAAATGCAGCTACGTGGTAAACCTGAAGTAGCCGAAAAACAGTTTGATTTGACTGAGTTTGCAAGAAGTGTTCGGATGAAGTGCCTCCCCCTGCCCCCACCCTTTATCACATCAGGCAAAATAAGGGCTCCAAGATGACTTACAAAAGAGAACATTTCTGGCTGTCAATTTGCAGTCTTTTTCTGCTTCCTGCTTAGCAGATGATCACCCTAAGAGTAGCCTTGGATGACCATATCTTCATGACACCTTAAAGATGGCAGAAGAGCTGTCAGCCTGGGGGAAATAATTCAGAGAGAGGAGCTTCCCTTCTCACATACCTTCCTTTACCTGTTACATCAGCAAAAGTAGCTTTTACCTCCTATCTTGTTTGAGCCCTTGTGTATTTGGGGGGTCTCTGTTATAGCAGCAGCTGGAATTCTTCTAAATAATGAGATGTGCTAGTGTATTTAAAATGAATTCTAACCATTGAATTCTAGCCCTAGGTTTTAACTAGTGCTCTTGGAAGTATGTATGCTCATCCTTGACTTGTTCCTTGTAAAAATGACCCCTGGGATGCTCTTGTACCTTGTGTATACACTCCCTTGTGTGTATACACCCCCTTGTGTGTATACACTCCCTTGTGTATATGCTCCTATTATGGCATCTCTCATGTATGTTTTTGACTTTCTGTTTATATGTTTATCATTCTGAAAGGTACCTGAGGGAACTACCAAGTTGCATTCATCTCTTTATGTCAATTGTCTTCTAATTTCTGGCTCACAGATGGAAATTTAAAATGTTTAACTGGTAAAAGAAAATGTCAGGTTGATTTCTAGTACCAAGTGTGTGCTATTTAAGAACAGCATTTTCTCCACCGAAAGGAACTACATAAAAAGGAGCAAGTGAAAGTCGCTCAGTCGTGTCCAGCTCTTTGTGATCCCATGGACTATACAGTCCATGAAATTCTCCAGGCCAGAATACTGGAGTGGGTAGCCTTTCCCTTCTCCAGGGGATCTTCCCAACCCAGGGATCGAATCCAGGTCCCCCACATTGCAAGCGGATTCTTCACCAGATCAGCCACAAGGGAAGCCCAAGAATACTGGAGTACCTATCTCTTCTCCAGGGGATCTTCCCAACCAAGGAATTAAACCAGGGTCAGCTATATTGCAGGTGGATTCTTTACCAACTGAACTATCATGGAAGCCCCAAAAGGACCAAAGCAACTGCAATTATAGACAGGNCACATTGCAAGCGGATTCTTCACCAGATCAGCCACAAGGGAAGCCCAAGAATACTGGAGTACCTATCTCTTCTCCAGGGGATCTTCCCAACCAAGGAATTAAACCAGGGTCAGCTATATTGCAGGTGGATTCTTTACCAACTGAACTATCATGGAAGCCCCAAAAGGACCAAAGCAACTGCAATTATAGACAGGAACAGTAAGTTGAAGATTCTTCTGGAGGAGGAAATGACAACCCACTCTAGTATTCTTGCCTGGAGAATTCCATGGACAGAGGAGCCTTGTGGGCTACAGTCCACAGGGTCACAAAAAAGTCAGACATGGCTGGGTGACTGAGCACAG
>SJYA01002562.1:533916-545252 GCA_006410615.1 Neotragus moschatus | reverse complement strand
TCTCTGTAAAAAGAGAAAAAAAGACTCGTTTTTTAGTTTATACTAAAATATACAGCAATAAATTGCTTTTTAATTCTTCTAAAAAAAGTATTAATATCTTTCAATAATTTAAAAAAGAAATGGATCCTGTGTATTTCATAAAAACCATATTCAGGATTGTGGGTCCAAGCTTTTGTGGTGACAATTAAGGTGAAGTAAAATATATAAGCAGGAAAAGGTAGTGATTTAGAAATAATTTAAACTTTTAGTAAGTANATTCTTCTAAAAAAAGTATTAATATCTTTCAATAATTTAAAAAAGAAATGGATCCTGTGTATTTCATAAAAACCATATTCAGGATTGTGGGTCCAAGCTTTTGTGGTGACAATTAAGGTGAAGTAAAATATATAAGCAGGAAAAGGTAGTGATTTAGAAATAATTTAAACTTTTAGTAAGTATGCTGCTGCTGCTGCTACTAAGTCACTTCAGTCGTGTCCAACTCTGTGTGACCCCATAGATGGCAGCCCACCAGGCTCCCCCATCCCTGCGATTCTCCAGGCAAGAACACTGGAGTGGGTTGCCATTTCCTACTCCAATGCAGGAAAGTGAAAAGTGAAAGGGAAGTCGCTCAGTTGTGTCTGACTCCCAATGACCCCATGGACTGCAGCCCACCAGGCTCCTCCATCCAATGGATTTGCCAGGCAAGAGTACTGGAGTGGGATGCCATTGCCTTCTCCATTTAGTAAGTATGCTAAAACATAAATTTAAAAAGTTTTATGTAGATGCTATAGAGATGAAATATGCCATATAGCCTCTAAAGCAGCAGAGATGGTGCTTCAGGGGACAAGAGTTTAGAAAGGAAGAGGTACCCATGAGAAACCAAGACATGAAAGGAAAAAGAAGAAATGTAGAAAATTTAGCTTCCTGGAAGAAAATAAAAGGATTACTAAAAGCAAAACAAAACAAAATTCTTTAATGCTGCCATCCACAGAAACAAAAACATAAGTCCCCATACTTGCTGTGTTGACAGTTCACTCTATAGAGAAACCCATAAGTGAGTTGAAAGTACCTCTCCATAAACATCTTTCTTATTACAAAGGGAAAGATAATCCTTAACAAGAGAGAAAATGGGCAGATGTTCCCTTCACTGAGTGATTAAAGTTAAGGTCATCAGTAATGAGGTTAAAAATAATGATAATGTCCTTGCTTACAGTGTATCCCCTGATTGGAAGAACTGAGAAACAGAAGCTATTTGGTGCTATTGCTGCAAAAATATATATATTCAGTTCAGTTGCTCAGTCGTGTTTGACTCTTTGTAACCCCATGGACTGCAGCATTCCATCACAAACTCCTGGAGTTTACTCAAAATCAAGTCCACTGAGTCGGTGATACCATCCAGCCATCTCATCCTCTATCATCCCCTTTTCCTCCCACCTTCAATTTTTCCCAGCATCAAGGTCTTTTCCAATGAGTGTGTTCTTCCCATCAGGTGACCAAAGTATTGGAGTTTCAGCTTCAACATCAGTCCTTCCAATGAATATTGAGGACTGATTCCCTTTAGGATTGACTCTCAAGATTCTTTTCCAACACCACAGTTCAAAAGCATCAGTTCTTCGGTGCTCAGCTTTCTCTATGGTCCAACACTCACATTTGTACATGACTCCTGGAAAAACCATAACTTTGATTATGCAGACCTTTGTAGGCAAAGTGAAATCTCTACTTTTAAAATATACTATCTAGGTTTGTCATAGCTTTCCTTCCAAGGAGCGAGCATCTTTAATTTCATTGCTGCAGTCACTGTCTGAGTGATTTGAGAGCTCAAGAAAATAAAATCTGTCACTCCTTCCACTTTTCCCCCTTCTATTTACTCTGAAGTGATGGGACCAGATGCCGTGATCTTAGTTTTTTGAATGTTGAGTTTTGTTTTTCCACTCTCCTCTTTCATCCTCATCAAGAAGCTTTTCAGTTCCTCTTTGCTCTCTGCCATTAGAGTGGTACCTTCTGCATATCTGAGATTGTTGATATTTCTCCCGACAATCTTGATTCTAGCTTGAGTTTTCAATTTCCATGTTGTACTCTGCATAAAACTTAAATAAGCAGAGTGACAATATACAGCCTTGATGTATTCTTTCCCAATTTTGAACTTGTCCATTGTTCCACATCTGTTTCTAGCTGTTTCTTCTTGATCTGAATATAGGTTTCTCAAGAGACATCTTGATCTGAATATAGGTTTCTCAAGAGACAAGTAAGGTGGTCTGGTATCCTCACCTCTTGAAGAATTTCCCACAGTTTGTTGTGATCCACATAGTCAAAGGCTTTAGTGTAGGCAAGGAAGTAAAAGTAGATGTTTTTCTGGAATTCCCTTATGTACAGCTTTCAAGGAGAAATTTTCAAAGCATATTAAAAGACAAAAATTAAAAAAAAAACAAAACACCTTTAACTTAGTGAAAATAGCAGAACTCGCCTGAGACATGTTAGAAATAATGCAGTTATCAGACCAGAAATTTAAAACATCTATGATTAATACGTCACGAGCTCTAATGGAAAAAGTGGACAACATGCAAAGATAAATGTGTAATATAAGCAGGTAGGTGGACGTTCTAAAGCATAGAGTAAAATGCTAGAAACAAAACACTGTAATAGAAAAGAAGAACCAGTTTCTAATGCACCCACACAGCTGAGGAAAGTGACATTGGAAATATGTCAACAGAAACTTCTCAACCTTAAAGACAAAGAGGAAAATAGGGCTGGACAAAATGGGGCAGTTATCCAAGAACTTTGAGACAGTTACAAAGGTGCAACAGAAATAATGGATGTAGCAGATGAACAAAGAAAAGAAAATATTTGCAGTAATAATGACTGAGAAATCCCCACAATTATTGGCAAGCACAAAACTATAGATTTAGGAAACATACAGAACTCAAAGCCAGGTATATACCAAAAATAAACAAACTAAAAGCAAACAAACCTGAAGCTAACTTTCTCACATTCAAAACACAGAAAATCAAAGGCAAACAGAAACACTTGAAAGAAGCCAGTGGGGGAAGAAACATCTTACCTAAAGAGAAATTAACTTAAAAATTATAACTGACTTTTCTAGAACTTATGCAAGCAAGAAAGGAATGGAGTTAACCTATGAAAAGGATTTAAAAAAAAAAAAAAAAACCCTCAAAATCTAGAACTCTTAATCCCACAGGAATTCCCTGGTGGTCCAGTGCAGGACTCTGCACTTTTACTGCCAGGGTTTGTGTTCCATCCCTGGTCAGGGAACTAAGATCCCACAAGCTGTGAGGAATGGCCAAAATAGAATAAAATAAAATAAGAAACTCAAATAGATAAACAAATTTAAAAAGTTAAAAAAAAGAAAAATCTTGAAGGAAAAGTAATCATCAAAGCATTGAAAACAGTCATTGACAGTAGACGTGTTATACAAGAAATGTTTTAAACTTTTATAGAAATAAAGAGTGTTCAAGAAGGAATAAATAAATATTAAATACATTTTTTCCTTTTTCTTCAATATTAAAGATGGCAGTTTTTAAAAAATAATAATAGCAACAGTGTACACAGTGATTATATCATGTATAATTGAAATAAATGACAGCAATGATAAAAGGATGTTGTTGTTCAGTTGCTAAGTCATGTCCAACTCTTTTATGACCCCCATGGGCTGTAGTCCACCAGACTCCTCTGTCCATGGGATTCTTCAGGCAAGAATACTCTATGATTCTAACAATATGACATTCTGGAAAAAGAAAAACTATAGAGAGTAACAGAATCAGCATTTGTTGGGTTTAAGTGGATGGAATGGGATGAATATGTGGGATATAAGGCATTTAAAAATGTAAATTTATTTATTTTAATTGGAGGCTAATTACTTTAAAATATAGTATTGGTTTTGCCATACATCAACATGAATGCACCACAGGTATCCACGTGTTCCCATCCTGAACCCCACTCCCACCTCCCTCCCTGTACCAACCCTCTGGGTCATCCCAGTGCACCAGCCCCAAGCATCCTGTATCATGCATTGAACCTGGACTGGCGATTCGTTTCACATATATTATACATGTTACAGTGCCATTCTCCCAAATCATCCCACCCTCGCCCTCTCCCACAGAGTCCAAAAGACTGTTCTATACATCTGTGTCTCTTGCTGTCTAAAGCAGTGAAGCGATTCTCCACCAATCTGTATTGTTGCGTCCATGACACTGCACATCTGTCAATACCTATAGAACTGTACAGCACAGAGAATGAACTGTAGTGTAAACTATGGACTTTGGTTAATAACAAGACATCAATAGTGATTCACCAATGGTAAAGAAATTAGCACATGATACGTGCTGTTAATTACAGGAGATACTATGCGGAGGGTTGAAGGAAACATAGAAATTCTGGTACATTCTGCACTTTATTACTGTAAACATAAAAGTGAACAAATTAAGTGTACTAGTGAAGAAATAAAACTAATGAAGAAATAAAATAATCACTACAAAACTAGATTTTTATGTGAGAAATTCAAGAGCATGCACTTAAAATATTTTAGATGAGGAAAAATCTCTGCCATGATTATCTCACCCTAGAAAAAGAACAAATTGTAAAAAACTAAATATTAATTCATGATCAGGTTTGAATTACAATCAGTGAATATTCTTAACACAGTCCCCTTTTCCTATGTACAACCTTTAACAAATACCATTCATCTTAGTGAATATTTCATATCATTNCCAAGGCAAACCATTCAATATCACAGTAATCCAAGTCTATGCCCCAAACAATAATGCTGAAGAAGCTGAAGTTGAATGGTTTTATGAAGACCTACAAGATCTTTTGGAACTAACACCCAAAGCAGATGTCCTTTTCATTATAGGGTACTGGAATGCAAAAGTAGGAAGTCAAGAAATACCTGGAATAACAGGCAAAATTGGCCTTGGAGTACAGAATGAAGCAGGACAAAAGCTCACAGAGTTTTGCCAAGAGAATGCACTGGTCAGAGCAAATTCAAGCTTATGTGATGCTAAATCATGTATGTTGGTAATTGGAATCAATGGAGTTATGTCTTTGTTGTTTTCTACATGATATTTACTTCCAGAAATATATACATATTATACTTTTCTTACGTGATGTTAATCTCTCTCTCTCTCTCTCTCTCTCTCTTTTTGGTGTTCCCAAGATTATATGAATGATCACTACTATAATAGAATCACTGAAATCAATTTATTTAATGCATTTAAAACTATTTCCTGAATGATTAGCTTCAAGGAATATTTTTTGGATTATCTCTTTTTCCTCCAGGTACCACAGATACACCTGGAGACGTGTGGCTGCCATTTCTCTGGATGCAATGATTTCATCCTTATTGTCATCTCCATTGGACACACCTCTATTTTACTGCATCATCTTCAAGGTTCGTTTCACAGGTGTACCAAGTGAAGAGTCAACAGAAAATCCTCTTAGAGATCACCCTTTCTGGGTTCAGTTGCATTTTCACAAAGATCAGTTAATTCTGGGATGGTGTTGGCAAGGTTAATTGGTAACTTGTCAAAGTATACCTTCAATATTTATGGAGAGAAACATATTTGATCTGTATCCTTAATCACAATATTTAAATATTTCTTATTCTAGTTCCTTGTTTTAAATTTTGAACAAATGAGTATTGTATCTCCTCATTCTTACTTCTTGCAAACCTTCTGACTACTAAGCTCTCCCAATGATAGTCCTTTAATGCAATTTTTTGCACCCTTATTTGATTTTCTTTTAATTATTCCTTTTTTTTTCCCCACTTTTTCTCACCAGGTCCTTTGTTAGAGGGACTAAGGTAATTCAATGGGGAAATGACATTCATTTCAACAACTTGTTTGGGAACCACTTAATAGCAATACAGAAATGAAATTCAAAAATAAATTTATGCTATAAATGAAAATTTAGTTGAAATGAACAGTGTATCTGAGGATCCAAACTAAAATGTAAGAGTCCTAGGAGAAAATACAGAAAAAAAATATCCATAATTTGGGGGCAAGCAAAATTTTTTTTATTAAAGATAAAAAACATGTGCCAATACAAGTTAATAAATAAATCAACAAAATATCTTCCCTTTAAAACACTAGGAAACACCAGGAAAATAAAACTTAAAAATACAAAAAACTGAAAAACTATTTTTAGACTACATAAATGTGACAAGGCTTTGTACACAGAAAATGGTAAGAATCTTTAAAATTATTAGAAATAAAAGCAAAAAGGCAAAAATGTGTAAGATATTTGATCATGCCTTTTAAAAACAATAGTTATGAATGTCCAATAAACATGCAAATAGGCATTCGACCTCAGAAAAATGAAAATTGAAATATGTTTATACTAACAGATACTAAATATATACATAATGGCTAAAATTAAAGATGGATAATATCAAGAGGAAAAATAAAAGTTTTACTTTTGTTTACTTTACTTGTTTTACTTATTTAGGTATTTACTTTATTTACTTATTTACTTTTTCAATTTTATTTATTTATTTACTTTATTAACTTCTACTTTTGCTTTATTGACTATGCTAAAGCCTTTGACTGTGTGGATTACATCAAAATTCTGAAAGAATGGAAATACCAAACCATCTGATCTGCCTCCTAAAAAAATCTGTATGCAGGTCAAGAAGCAACAATTAGAACTGGACATGAAACAACAGACTGGTTCCAAATAGGAAAAGGAGTACTTCAAGGTTGTATATTGTCACCCTGCTTATTTAATTTATATGCAGAGTACACCATGCGAAATTCTGGGCTGGAAGAAGCACAATCTGGAATCAAGATTTCCGAGAGAAATACCAATAACCTCATATATGCAGATGACACCACCCTTACGGCGGAAATTGAAGAGGAACTAAAAAGCCTCTGATGAAAGTGAAAGAGGAGAGTGAAAAAATCGTCTTAAAACTCAACATTCAGAAAACTAAGATAATGGCTTCTGGTCCCATCACTTCATGGCAAATAGATGAGGAAATAATGGATACTGGGACAGACTTTATTTTCTTGGCCTCCAAAATCACTGCAGATGGTGACTGCAGCCATGAAATTAAAAGATGCTTGCTCCTTGGAAGAAAATCTATGACAAACCTAGACAGCATATTAGAAAGAAGAGACATTGCTTTACCAATAAAGATCCATCTAATCAAAGCCGTGGCTTTTCCAGTAGTCATGTATGGATGTGATAGTTGGACTATAAAGAAAACTGAGTGCTGAATATTGATTCCTTCAGACTGTGGTGTTGGAGAAGACTCTTGAGAGTCTCTTGGACTGCAAGGAGATCCTAAAGGAAAACAGTCCTGAAGATTCATTGAAAGGACTGATACTGAAGTTGAAACTCCAGTGCTTTGGACACCTGCTGCTAAGAGCTNGCTGAATATTGATTCCTTCAGACTGTGGTGTTGGAGAAGACTCTTGAGAGTCTCTTGGACTGCAAGGAGATCCTAAAGGAAAACAGTCCTGAAGATTCATTGAAAGGACTGATACTGAAGTTGAAACTCCAGTGCTTTGGACACCTGCTGCTAAGAGCTGACTCTTTGGAAAAGACCCTGATGTTGAGAAAGATTGAAGGCGGGAGGAGAAGCGGACAACAGAGGATAAGATGTTTGGATGGCATCACTGATGAGATGGACATGAGTTTGAGTAAGCTCTGGGTGTTGGTAATGAACAAGGAAGCATGGCGTGCTGCAACTGAGTGACTGAACTGAACTGAATATAAAGAGCTGGTAAATACATGGAACAAGCAAGTGGAGATGGAAAGTATTTCAACTTTGAAAAACAGTTTGGCCATTTTTTTTTATAAAGTCAGACATGCATTATTCACATTACTCTGCCTTTCCACTCCTTCCAAAGAAAATAAAATTCAATTTCATATAAATTATTTTATATGAATGATCAGAGCAGCTTTATTCTTAAATGTCAAATTTTGGAAACAGCTCCCATGCCCATCAACCTGTAAGTGAATAAAGAGACTTAGATATATTTGGAATACTGCCCATCAATATAAGGATATGAGCTACTGATGCACGCAATGATACACTTGATCTCAAAAATGTGTTTCTGAACAAAAAAAGGCAGTCAAAATAGTGCATCTTATATGAATACATTTGATTTGTCCTTTCCTGCAAGCACAGAGCAGACCTCCCCCAACTTCCTCATGGATTTTGGCGTTAGAGACACATGGACAGGATCCAAGCCAAGTTAAGCAGACCCACAGTCACGGCAGTAAAGCCACAGCAGCTGCTGTGGACCATGATTAATAAATAAATCTTTTGTATAAGTCACTGAGATTTTCAAGCTTTTATTATCACAGAAAACCTCAGCTGCACAAGAAAATGCAAAAAGTTCAGGAGAAATGGACAGCATTTCATGAATTATTTCTTTTGAATTATGAGAGAGAATAAGATCTAGTACAGAAATGTCTACCTCTCTAGAGGATATACTCCTACAAAAAGGAGAATGATGCAAGAATAATATTTCACATAATGTAATTTTAGATATTGATCCATAGTAATATGTACTCTCATGAACATTAATTCTATCCAGGAAAAACAGATGACACATTCACTGCAAACATTAGAATAACACATCCTTTAGAAATGTAGAAACTGCAATGACACATTCCAACTAGATCCTCATTTGTTGTTGTTGTATTGTTAGCATATTCTTTCTTCACTCAGAAAAACTTGATTAAATCAGTTCAGTTCAATTCCTCAGTCACGTCCAACTCTTTGTGACCTCATGGACTGTAGCACGCCAGGCCTCCCTATTCATCTCCAACTCCTGGAGTTTACTCAAACTCATGCCCATTGAGTCAGTGATGCCATCCAACCATCTCATCCTCTGTCATCCCTTTCTCCTCTTGCCTTCAATCTTTCCCAGAATCAGGGTCTTTTCCATTAAGTCAGTTCTTCGCATCAGGTGGCCAAAGTATTGGAGTTTCAGCTTCATCATCAGTCCTTCCAAAGAATATTCAAGACTGATTTCCTTTAGGATGGACTGGTTGGATGTCCTTGCAGTCCAAGGGACTCTCAAGAATCTTCTCCAATACTAAAGTTCAAAAGCATCAATTCTTCAGCACTCAGCTTTCTTTATAGTCCAATTCTCACATCCATACATGACTACTGGAAAAACCATAGCTTGGACTAGACGATCTTTGTTAGCAAAGCAATGTCTCTTCTTTTTAATATGCTATCTTAAGTTGGTCATCCTAAAGGAGATCAGTCCTGCATGTTCTTTGGAAAGACTGATGTTGAAGTTGAAACTCCAATACTTTGGCCACCTGATGCGAAGAGCTGACTCATTTGAAAAGACCCTGATGCTGGGAAAGATTGAGGGCGGGAGGGGAAGGGGACAACGGAAGATGAGATGGTTGGATGGCATCACCGACTCAATGGACATGGGTTTGGTTGGACTCTGGGAGTTTGTGATGGACATGGAGGCCTGGCGTGCTGGAGTTCATGTGATCACAAGAATTGGACACGACTGAGCGACTGAAATGAACTGAAGTTGGTCATAACTTTTCTTCCAAGGAACAATCGTCTTTTAATTTCCTGGCTGCACTCATCATCTGTCTTAATATAAACTTACACTCTTTTCTCTTTTTGATAATAAAGATTTTTTTAAATGTGTGTGTTGAGTAGTAATCACACTGTAAGGTAAAATTTAAAGCCATCTCTTAGAATCATTCTGCAGGATTACACACTATGGGCCCTTTAGAGTTTTACTTCTTAGGCAAAATGACAGATTCATCACTTCTGTGTTCTTGTGACGGGGTAAACATGATCTTAAATGACTACCTAAAAGTATTGCNTAGTAATCACACTGTAAGGTAAAATTTAAAGCCATCTCTTAGAATCATTCTGCAGGATTACACACTATGGGCCCTTTAGAGTTTTACTTCTTAGGCAAAATGACAGATTCATCACTTCTGTGTTCTTGTGACGGGGTAAACATGATCTTAAATGACTACCTAAAAGTATTGCAGTATTAAAGTCCATGATCTTACATTATGCAAATCCAACAGATCTCCAAATTGTACTTATTTTCTAATTCCAAATTTTCTATGTTTTCCTGACTACTAGCTCATAAATTTATTTAATTTCTCTAATAGCATAGATTCCTATATATTTTCCTTTACTTTGTCTCCTTTTTCTGTATTCTAGATTCTCACTACTACTGACATAATGCTTCTACAGTAAGAATTAGATCATTTCCTTAAAATAATCAGTACTGTACTACACATTCCACACTTGCTAATGGAGTGCTTAAGTAATTGATGATCTGGCTCCTGTCTACCTTTACAGAATTGTCATTAACAATAGCCCACTGTATACTCTGCGCTTGATGCTATATAGCTATCATTTATGGATTGGTTCTTTGAAACGAGCTGTCTTTTAAGCACTTTGCATATATTATTACATTAAATAACCACAATAAGTATATGAGATATAAAACATTAGTGTTTCAAGTTTTTTTTTTTTTGGCTGCCTACAAGAGACTCACTTTATTTTTTTAATATAAATTTATTTTAATTGGAGGTTAGTTACTTTACAATATTGTATTGGTTTTGCTATACATCAACATGAATCTGCCACAGATATACACGTGTTCCCCATCCTGAAACCCTTCCCTCCTCCCTCCCCATACCATCCCTCTGGGTCATCCCAGTGAACCAGCCCCAAGCATCCAGTATCATGCATCGAACCTGGACTGGCGATTCGTTTCTGATATGATATTATATATGTTTCAGTGCCATTCTCCCAAATCATCCCACCCTCTCCCTCTCCCACAGAGTCCAAAAGACTGTTCTATACATCTGTGTCTCTTTTCCTGTTTCACATACAGGGTTATTGTTACCATCTTTCTAAATTCCATATATATGCGTTAGTATACTGTATTGCTGTTTTTCTTTCTGGCTTACTTCACTCTGTACAATAGGTTCCAGTTTCATCCACCTCATTAGAACTGATTCAAATGTATTCTTTTTAATGGCTGAGTAATACTCCATTGTGTATATGTACCACAGCTTTCTTATCCATTCATCTGCTAATGGACATCTAGGTTGCTTCCATGTCCTGGCTATTATAAATAGTGCTGCGATGAACACTGGGGTACACGTGTCTCTTTCAATTCTGGTTTCCTCAGTGTGTATGCCCAGCAGTGGGATTGCTGGGTCATAAGGCAGTTCTATTTGCAGTCTTTTAAGGAATCTCCACACTGTTCTCCATAGTGGCTGTACTAATTTGCATTCCCAGCAACAGTGTAAGAGGATTCCCTTTTCTCCACACCCTCTCCAGCATTTATTGCTTGTAGACTTTTGGATCACAGCCATTTTGACTGGTA
>SJYA01002562.1:515965-533394 GCA_006410615.1 Neotragus moschatus | reverse complement strand
TGAGAGTTGGACTATAAAGAAAGCTAAGGGCTGAAGAACTGATGCTTTTGAACTGTGGTGTTGGAGAAGACTCTTGAGAGTCCCTAGGACTGAAAGAAGATCCAACCAGTCCATCCTATAGGAGATCAGTTCTGAGTGTTCATTGGAAGGACTGATATTGAGGCTGAAACTCCAATACTTTGGCCACCTGATGTGAAGAGCTGACTCATTTGAAAAGACCTTGATGCTCGGAAAGATTGAGGGCAGGAGGAGAAGGGGACAGAGGATATGATAGCTGGATGGCATCACCGACTCAATGGACATGAGTTTGAGTGAACTCTGGGAGTTGGTGATGAACAGGGAGGCCTGGCGTGCTGCAGTTAATGGGTTTGCAAAGAGTTGGACATGACTGAGCAACTGAACTGAACTGAAATCAGTATTTAAACTAAAATCAAGATTGGTTAAAATTTTGAATATTAGCATACATATATATCAACTACTGAATTGTCATCATATAACTTCCATACAAATTAGAAAACTATTTTTTAAGTTTTAATTCACAATTGGATCATTGAAATCATATTGCATATAGAATAGTACGACTTGCTTATCAGATAGTGAATTACTATACATATTTTTAAAGAATAATAGTTAATAATTATTATTACCTTTATAATTAATTAATTAATTAATACTATCTTAATCTTTAAATTTGAAAATATTGTTATTATATGGTATTTAAAATTGTTTATTTTAAATAATAAGTCTGATATTTTAATCTATTGCCTAATAGTTTAAAAACTAAGAGAAATTATTATTTTTTAATGTTTTTCTGATGATGGCATTGTGGTGGTTTAATTGTTATATCATGTACGACTCTTTTGCAACCCCTGAACTGTAGCCCACCAGGCTCCTTTGTCCATGGAATTTCCCAGGTGGGAATACTGGAATGAGATGCTATTACGTTTTCCAGGGAATCTTCCCTACCCAGGGATTGAACCTGTGTCTCTTGCACTGGCAGGTAGATTTTTTATAGCTGAACCACCAAGGACGTCAAGGGATATAAATCTAATTTGAATATTTGCAAAAGAANGAGATGCTATTACGTTTTCCAGGGAATCTTCCCTACCCAGGGATTGAACCTGTGTCTCTTGCACTGGCAGGTAGATTTTTTATAGCTGAACCACCAAGGACGTCAAGGGATATAAATCTAATTTGAATATTTGCAAAAGAAATTCATCAAAGACAATTGAATTAAAGCATGTTTAAAGTTCAGATTTTTGCATAATGTTTTAGAGAGCTGAAAACTTCATTAACAAGTCTACTTTTTTCTTTAGGTTTGCTTTTTAAAATATCATAGTTTATTCATATTTTCATAAAGAATCAAAAGTCCCTTGAGAGATTTATAAATTCAGGTACTATGATTACATTAATTTCAAAGTTTTCTGAATTTCAATGTGATTACCAAGAAAAACCACTAATTGTTTACTTTTCAGAACATTTTCTCACTTCTGATGTTTTAGAATATTTGAATTTCTGTCACACCTTTCAGTAGAAGCAGGAGAAACCAGAAGAAGTCAGATTATCATAAATATTTGAAGGCTGGATAAAAGTATATGCTAATGGGTTGAATGTGTCTTACGCTAAAAAAATAAAAGACAGGTTACGGATAATCTTAAAGGATCATCAGTTAGAATGATATACATATATAATTTTGAACTATGTGATATTTAAAATTATATATACTTTTAAAATATGAAAATAATAAAAAATAACAATTTAATAATTAGAAAGATAAGGACAAACAAAACTATATGTTCAGCTCGCATAGAAAGAGAAAAATAATTTTCTACAAGTCAAAGATACAATGAAAACAATTCTCTTCACAGAGTAGAGGTTTGTTTAGAGATTTTATGAAATATTCAAGAGATGGCAAGTAAATAGTTTATTTTTATAATACTATAATTCAGGGAAACATCTAATGGATCTATATGTATTGAAATAATCATCAGTTAACATTTGAAATTATGAAACATTTATACTTCAGTTCTGTGATAATTTCACTTAGAGCACATGTAGATAGTGATTTCACAAGACAGATCTATGAGGTTGAAAAGATAAGGAGAAAATGACCAAGTAAGCTAACACGATTAGTTAAATCAGAGAAATAAACAAGGAGAGGGTGTTTTACTACTGTTCAAGTGAAAAACTACTATAATTGAGAAAAAAATTGTGTTATATGATGTTGGCCAGTCATGTAACATAATACTGAGGAATGAATTAAAAATAAATAGGAAGAGGATAAAATGTAAAACATTTCATAATTTATTTGCAAATCATGATAATATAAATATAAAATCAAAAAATTAATTTCATATGCAATAAGTTGTACAACAGAAAGGCTTAAATAATAATTAATTAATAAGGGTAAAATAGCATATAATAATGATCATATATATCCTCATAAAGACGACACTAAGAACATTTGAACTTATGTCTGGACTTAACCAATCTGCTAATAGATGTTATTGCTCTCTAGTAAAAATATTTCTTGTGTACAGCCAAAATAATCACAGAAAATCTTTCAAGTCTTATCAGTAGGCTGTCAAACCTTTAGGAATAATACTGAGCAGTGACAGCAATATAGGAGGAAATATTGTAAACAATTGTATGAACATCTGAGCAACTTTTTAAAATAAATTTTAGATAAAAGTAATCAATAGATTATATATAAAATATGTTATTGTTGTTGTTCAGTCAATAAGTCATGTCTGATTCTTTGTGATCCCATGGACTGCAGCATGCCAGATTTCCCTGTCCTTCACTATAATATGTTCCACAAATATAAAAATGATCCAGAGAGGACAAAGGTCAAAATATGTATACAATATATACATATGTGCTAAGTATATATGTGCAAAGTATTTCTTATTATATATACATGTACTAAGAAAGAAATTCACATATCTCACCACACTAAGAAGCACACTGAGAAACTATATTTATCCTCCCATGATCATCTCTTATACATAGAGAAAATAATTTTCCATAATTCAATGCCTATTAAAGATAGGATTAATCACATCAAGGCTCTTCCCTGGTGGCTAAGAGATTGAAGTGTCTGCCTCTAATGCGGGAGACCTGGGTTCAATCCCTGGGTTGGGAAGATCCCCTGGAGAAGGAAANAGACATGACTGAGGGACTTTCACTCACTTAGCTATACTGATGACTGTATTACAAGTATAATACATAGTTATGTAGTGTATAGAAATGTGTATATATAAAATAGCTATATTGTTCAGTTCAGATCAGTTCAGTCGCTCAGTCAAGTCTGACTCTTTGTGACCCCATGTACTGCAGTACCCCAAGCTTCCCTGTTCATCACCAACTCCCAGAACTTACCCAAACTGATGTGCATCGAGTCGGTGATGCCATCCAAGTATCTCATCCTCTGTTGTCCCCTTTTCTTCCTACCTTCAATCTTTCCCAGAATCAGGATCTTTTCAAATGAATCAGTTCTCATCAAGTGGCCACTCTGGAGTTTCAGCTTCAGCATCAGTCCTTCCAATGAATATTCAGGACTGATTTCATTTAGGATGAACTGGCTGGGTCCCTTTGCTGACCACGGGACTCTCAAAGGTCTTCTCCAACACCAAAATTCAAAACCATCAATTCTTTGGTGCTCATCTTCATTTATAGTCCAACTCCCACATTCATATGTGACTACTGGAAAAATCATAGCTTTGACTAGATGGACCTTTATTGACAAAGTAATGTCTCTGCTTTCTAATATGCTGTTTAGGTTGGTCATAGTTTTTCTTCCAAGGAGCAAGCATCTGTCAACTTCATACCTGCAATCACCATCTGCAGTAATTTTGGAGCCCAAATAAGTAAAATCTTTCTTTGTTTCCATTGTTTCCCCATCTATTTTCCATGAAGTGTTAGAACCTGATGCCATGATCTTGGTTTTCTGAATGTTGAGTTTTAAGAGAATTTTTTTCACTCTCCTCTTTCACTTTCATCAAGAGGCTTTTAGTTCTTCTTCACTTTCTACCATGAGTGGTGTCATCTGTATATCTGAGGTTTTTTATATTTCTCAAGTCAATCTTGATTCTAGCTTGTGCTTCATCCAGCCCAGCACTTTGCATGATGTACTCTGCATATAAATTAAATAAACAGGGTGACAATATACAGCCTTGATGTACTCCTTTCCCGATTTGGAATCAGTCTCTTGATCCATGTCCAGTTCTAACTGTTGCTTCTTGATCTGCATACAGATTCTCAGGAGACAGGTATTGATCCGGTGTTCCATCTCTTTAAGAATTTTCCACCGTTTGTTGTGATCCACACAGTCAAAGGATTTGGCATAATCAATAAATCAGAAGTAGATATTTTTCTGGAACTCTCATGCTTTTTCAGTGACTCAACAGATGTTGGCAATTTGATATTATAGCCAATATATAATTTAAAGATTTCTGTGTTCTGCCCTGAAAATTAACTTGCTCTTTATTATATTATTTTACTGTACAGAGTTCAGATTTTTTAAGATTAAATCTCAACTTCTTCACCAGTTCAAATTGTCCCTTGGCTAAAGACATCAGGATAATCTGGCCTGGGATAAGAAGTAAGCCAGTGTATGGATTCATTGACTGTGGCTCCAGAGTTAGTCAAGGTTAAATAACCTATTTCTAAGGGCAAATTTGAAGTTTTTATTAAGTTCTTAAAGCAGCTCCAGAAGCTCGTTCTGTGCTGTACACAGCTATCTAGTTTTGTTCATTTTATTTTGCTTCTGTAGAATACATGGGTCATAGATAGGCATAGATAATGAGTATTATTAAGTTTACTGCTTAATAACATGGTTCTACTTTTTAAAAGTTATTGACATATTTTTATAATATAGATTTTATAAATGTAATTATTTTGAACACATTTGTGCTAAGTCACTTCAGTCATGTCTGACTCTTTGCAACCCTATAGACTGGAGCCTGCCAGACTCCTCTGTCCATGGGATTCTCCAAGCAAGAATGCTGGAGTGGGTTGCCATGCCCTCCTCCAGTGAATCTTCCTGGCCCAGGGATAGGACCTGAGTCTCTTATGTCTCCTGCATTGCAGGCAGGTTCTTTAACCACTAATGCTACCTGGGAAGCCCAATCATTTTGACTAGGAAAACTTGAAAAATATGGTAGTGTTCATCGTACAAGTTTTAACATATGCAGACACAGGAGAATAGCAAATGTTTCTCTAAAAACTCTTTGCATGTAAGTTTATCACTGCCTTGTTTCTTTGCATGAAATCATAATTATTCTGTGAGTGCATCTTGTGTGGCTAATAAAAGTAGCATTCTAACTTATAAAATATATAAAATATTTGTTGGCATATTAATAGGCCAGTAGGCTTATATTCTATTTTACAAATGCTCCTGCGTTTTCATAGAGCTGTTACTTATCATAAAAGCTTTTGTTAGCATGAGAAATACTTAGACAGATCAAGTGAAAACTGGTGATGAAACACTGTTGATGGACATGTTTACTCCTAAATCCACATACCCCGCTCCCCCCAAAATAAAACTTGGTCCAATTGGTTATCCTGAGCTGCAAGCAGTTACACCCAGGGGTGCAGCAAATACTTAGGATTGCTTTATTGGTTTCATGCCACTGAAAGGACATTTTTAACCATTAGAGCCAAGTATTTTTTCATATCTTTGAATGAGAAGGGTGTGCACTTTTGTACACTGCCATATCCCAGTGTCAGATTAAAGAATTATCTCAGCTGTGCTATAGCCAGATTCCATTTCTTTTTAAAATTTTAATGCATCCAACTTATTTATGTATTTTATTGGGAAAAGAAGACAATACATTTTAAAGTGCACAGTGTAGTATTATTAACAGCAATTTAGATCTTCTCATTTCTCTCTAAAGAGGTGTTTTATTTAGCATAATATGTCTTAGGATTCAAATCTTGCCTTTATTTTTAAAAAGTATGTAACAGCAACAAATACAGTAACATTTACGAGCTTCAGTTTATTCAACATTAAAATAAATGTGACAAAGTAGCCAAAAACATACAACAGAAAAAGGAAAGTCTCTTAAATAAATGATGTTGTGGAAAGTGGACAGCCACATACAAAAGAATGAAAATAGACCACTTGTGCCATATACAAAAATTAACTCAAAGTGCATTAAAGATTTCCTAGAAGAAAACATAAGCAGTACACATTTCACCATCAGTATTAGTAATACTTTTTTGGATATCTCTTCAGAAAAGGAAAATAAAAGCAAAAATAAACAAACATTACTACACCAAACTAAAAAGCTTCTGCTGCAAAAGAAACCATCAGTAAAAGAAAGATAGATAACCTACTGAATGAGACAGGACATTTGTAAATCACGTATCTGATAAGGAATTAAGCCAAAATTTGCAAGACTTGTAGAACTCAACAACATATAAACAACAATTCGATCTAAAAATGGACAGAGGATCTTAAGAGATATTTTTCTTTTTCCAAAAAAGACATATAGACGGCCAATAGGCACATGAAAGACTGTTCAACATCACTAATTATTAGGAAAATGCAAATCAAAACTACAATGAGATACCACCTGACACCTGTCAGAATGACTGTCATCAAAAAGACAGACAAGAAACGACAAGTGTTGGTATGGATGTGGACAAAAGGGAACTCTTGTGCACTATGAAAAATGCTATGGACATTCCTTCAAAACTTAAGAATAAAACTACCACATGACCCAGCTATTCCACTTCTTTGGTTTACCAGAAACCTACAATTTTTAACCTGAAGCATAGCTTATTACAATGTCATGCTAACTTTAAGAGTGTAACAAAACAATTCAGATATACCTGTATTCATATCTAAATATAGATTCTTTTCAGATTCTTTTCCATTATAATTACAAGATATTAAATATACTTCTCTATGCTATGCAGTAGGTCCTTGATGTTTGCCCATTTTATAAATAGTAGTATGTATGTACATTTTGTTATTTACATGTTAAAACCACTCAGGTACAACAGTAGTAGACCATAGTGTTAGTTACTCAGTTGTTTCTGACTCTATAGGACCCCCATGGACTGTAACCCACCAGGCTCCTCAGTCCATGGAATTCTTCGGCAAGAATACTGGAGTTGGGTAGTCATTCCCAGTAGTGTGTATATGTCATGACAATCTAAAACTCCACTTTTTGGTGTTTACCAAAAAATACAAAATCTCTAATCCAAAAAGATATATGCACTTTCATTTTTATCATGGCATTATTTGCAATAACCAAGATATGGAAACAACCTAAGCGCCCATGGACAGATGAATTAACAAAAAAGATACAGTATTCGTATACAATGGAATCTATTCAGCAATTAAAGAAATCATTAAATCTTGCCATTTGCAATATAGATTGGACTTGAGGGTATCATTCTAATTGAAATATGTCAGAGAAAGACAAATGCACTATGAGTGGAATAAAGAAAATAAAAATAAAATAAAATAAAGCAAACATATAGATACAGAGAACAGATTGGTGCTTACCAGGGGGTTGAAAGGCGGGCAAAAGGGGTAAAGAGGTCAACTGTGTGGTGATGAATAGAAACTAGATTTTTGGTGATGAGCATTCTGTGGTGTGGCGCTTCCCTGCTGGCACAGTGGTAAAGAATATTGAAACATGTATACTATCAAGTAAGAAATGAATCACCAGTCTATGTTCAATACAGGATACAGGATGCTTGCGGCTGGTGCACGGGGATGATCCAGAGAGATGATATGGGGTGGGAGGTGGGAGGGGGTTCAGGATTGGGAACTCATGTACACCCATGGCTGATTCATGTCAATGTATGGCAAAGCCAATACAGTATTGTAAAGCAAAATAAAGTAAAAATAAAAATAGAAAAAAAGAGAATATATCTGCCAATACAAGAGATGCGCATTTGATCCCTGTGTTGAGAAGATCCCCTGGAGAAGCGAATGGCAACCCTCTCCAGTGTTCTTGCCTGGAGAATTCCATGGACAGAGAAGCCTGGAGGGCTCAGCCCATGGGGCTGCGAAGAGTTAAACAAGCTGAGCGCACAGACACTGCCAGTACTGCTAAGCTGTGATGAGTCGACTCACAATGCTGGGTACAGGAGACACACGTAATGTGTTCAGCCAGAGTTACCTGAATAAAAATAAACCTCATCAACATGAATCCGCCATGGGTGTACACATGTGCCTCTTATAGGTTATTAAAAGTATTGAGTAGAGTTCTCTCAATTAAAGATTAAGTCCTTCTTGTAAAAAAAAAACCTGAAAAAATGTTGATAATGTTGCCTGTTTATATTTACTTTATATAGTATTATAGAAATATCAAAAGAAGCATCACTCATATGATTAGATGGTAAACTCTGGAATTCTAGGAATTTAAAAAATCTTAATAATAATTCACATTTTTTATGTATAAGATGTATATAGATAACCTCTGAACAATCCTGTGAAACAGTGCACAATAAAATTCTGAATTTCAGGTCAGTATTACTTCTCTTGAAATAGAACAAAATACANATATCAAAAGAAGCATCACTCATATGATTAGATGGTAAACTCTGGAATTCTAGAAATTTTAAAAATCTTAATAATAATTCACATTTTTTATGTATAAGATGTATATAGATAACCTCTGAACAATCCTGTGAAACAGTGCACAATAAAATTCTGAATTTCAGGTCAGTATTACTTCTCTTGAAATAGAACAAAATACAGAATATTATCAAGAATTCCTGATTTTCTTCATTCAGTTATTAAAATTCTCTAGAACATTTAAAAATATCTCTTGGCCAGACTCATAGACTCATGGACTCTCCTCTAATTATTCCCTATTCAAGTGAAATATTGCATTTTATGTAGAGCCCTGCAACTACTGAATTAGAAAATTTGGCACATATTCCTAAGACAGGAGAAAGATATAAATAGAACATATTCAACTTCTTGGAAGCAGAGCCCCTATGAAGGAAAAAGCATATATTTACAGCTATCAGGAGACAAATGCTTTTTGTTCCTTTTGCAATAATGCTTATTTTATTGTTAGTCAGCCAAAAGGTGTACTTGAGGCCATCAATTTAAAAAGGATGTTATGGCAGTCCCAGTTGCCATATCCACTTCATACTGATAATTTTTCTATATTATTTGCGGAAGTAGATTGAATCAGTCTAACAGATCAGTAGATCAAAAAAAAAAAATGATAAGGAGATTGAAAGCAAAAGGAACAGGGGGCAGCAGAGGAGGAGATGGGTAGAAGGCATCACCAAGTCAGTGGACATGAATTTGAACAAACTCCAGGAGATAATGAAGGACAGGAGAGCTTAGTGTGCTGCACTCCATGGGGTTTCAAAGAGTCAGACACAACTCCACAGCTGAAAAACAAGAAGAAAAGGCGGTTAACAGATAATTTGATGAGTCAGTTATATTTAATTAAATTGTCATCAAATTATTTTTATAAATGGAGAGAGTGATATACCAAGAGAGCAGAGTAAAATACCCCAGCCTCCATCTACAGATGTAGGTTGACAATTAGAGAACTTTCCACAAACAGAAACTTTCTGGGAGAGCTCCAAAGTCCAGTTAAGAAACTCCAGCAACGTGATAGAACAAAAAATTCCTGAATATAACCATGCAAGAAGGGAAGGTAAAACAGCTTCAATGCCTGTATAGTTCCATCCTTCAAGCCAGCGGTCCTCAGTGACCAGGAGCAACTCTTAATTCACAAAGAGTTTCTTTTACAAGGGATGGAGAACAGAGTAACCAGCTCTCCTAGCCTTTCTGGGAACATCGTGAAGGACTCAGTTCGGTTTTACTCCATCCAGAGACTGACAAAGATGAGATTTGTAGACATGTCTAGAAGCAAAGAAGAAAAGCAAAGGATGTCAGCACCAGCCAATACATGCATAAGCAACATCTTGACTGGTCAGAAATCCAAGTCAGATAACATATGCAAAACAATTCACAGAGTTTGCATACAGAAGCTGCTAAATAGAGAGTATTCACTACCCATGCTCAACATTTTCTGTTCTTTAGTAAGTCAGCACNGGTGTTCATTAGAAGGACTGATGTTGAAGCTGAAACTTCAATACTTGGCCACCTGATGCGAAGAGCTGACTCATTTGAAGAGACCCTGATGCTGGAAAAGATTGAGGGCAGGAGGAGAAGGGGATAACAGAGGATGAGATGGTTGGATGGCATCACTGACTCGATGGACTTGGGTTTGAGTAGACTCTGGGAGTTGGTGATGGATAGGGAGGCCCAGTGTGCTGCAGTTCATGGAGTCACAAAGAGTCAGACATGATTGGGCAACTGAACTGAACTAAATTGAGATAACTAAACCTTGACAGATCTGTCCAAACATTTGTATATGCCAGAACAGTTCAAGAAGGAGGAGAGAACCATAAAAATAGATTAGATTTGTTAAAAAAAAAAATACCAAAAACTCTTTTTCTGAAGTGGCTGGTTATGTGTGATGGAGTATGTGTCTTGCAGGTAGACCTCAGGTTTTTTTAAACTGAGCCTCTATGCTCTGTCCAATTCTGGAGCATTCTGGACAATTAGAAGTTGTTCAAGGAACTCTTATCCTCATTTCTGAGTCAAGGTAAGGATTGGATGTCTCAGCTGTTGCACTAGGTTTTTAAATTTTCACACTTCTAACTGGTGCCTGCTGTCTTCACTCTTCTCTTTTGAAATCCTAGCTAGAAAGGAGTCCATCTCCACATATGAAGAAGTTTCACTTCCAAGAGTTAGGAAGTTTCACTGGGGACACACCCAGAAGTAGTCCTTTATTTCCCACTTCAGATCTCCAAATATGGAACAGGTGCAAATGAAACATGAAACAAGGAACCTAGACCTGAGGGTCTCTGCCTGAGCAAAGCAGTCCTGTGTTCCAGAGCAGAGTCTTTATAAGAAAGCTCCATAGATCTGAGACTTTGGCTCAGACTGCACTTAGTGGACTCTGCACCAGGGATGCGCAGGTGCTTTTGTGATGTCACGTGTTTCAGGGCAGCTTAACTAGAGGCTGTTATCCTGTAGGGGGTTTAGGTCTACACTCCAGCATGTTTTCTGTAAATGTGTATTCATATGGGTGTTCAGGTGGAGTTGAACTCAAAGGTGTATCTGAAGGTGATTTAAACAACCATACAGAGGCTTAAGAGTTTAGGGTTTGGTCCAGTGCCAAAAACTTGCTAACTTGCTTCACAAATAGTACCCTAAGAAAGCAAGCTCAATGTACCGGCAAAAGGTGAACAAAGTGAAGGAAAATCTCCAAGGTAATAGAGTAAATCCTCCACATGGGAAAAATTCTCTGACATCACAGCTAAAATCATAAATGAAGCTGGAAATCTGTTGAGCAGTGTTTTGGAGGGAAATTAGCACTCTCTTGACTATGCTATTAGTTCTCTGTGTTCAAGAAGTGGTCACCTTAAAATAAATAGAGTTAATCTGCAAAGGTATTTACCTTTGTGATGTCATTCTGAGTCAACATATTTCAAACAATGGGTGTTTTTACTCATTACATGTTAAGATACTGAAAAGTGACCCTCATAAAAAAAGAGTATGCAAAGTTGACTGGGAAATGTGTTTGAAGATGGGGAAAGCTGTTTCTTAAAGCAGAACAAATAGTGTGGTAATGAAAAGACAAAGATCAAGAAAGAAATGTCAAAAGAGAACCTTGAAGGGCTTAGCAATAAGACTGAAGGAAATATAATAATGACACATTAAGGAAAAAGGAGGACTGGTAAATCTATGTTGAAAATGTGTAAATGCTATCAAGAGGTGGAAAAATAGCAATTCTGCAGAGAAGGGGCTGTAGCACAATATATTGCTGGCATGACATGGGATATGCTGTTACATTTAACTTGGAAAGCCAGATGGACCCCATGCAAAATTTGGCATTGATTTTTAGACTGAAGGCCACACACCCTAAGATGGTATGTAGATGCTTGTTAATTATATAATTGATGTCTCTTGGAAGAGTATGACAGTGCCTCAAGCAGGTACAATATGTCTTGAGAGAAGAAGGAAAAGAAATTGACATGGGTTAGAGACTGAGGTCCGGAGAAGGCGATGGCATCCCACTCCAGTGCTCTTGCCTGGAAACCCCGTGGACGGAGGAGCCTGGTGGGCTGCCGTCTACGGGGTCGCACAGAGTCGCACAGAGTCGCACACGGCTGGGTGACTTCCCTTTCACTTTTCACTTTTATACATTGGAGGAGGAAATGGCAACCCACTCCAGTGTTCTTGCCTGGAGAATCCCAGGGACAGGGGAACCTGGTGGGCTGCCATTTATGGGGTTGCACAGAGTCGGNCAGAGTCGCACACGACTGGGCGACTTCCCTTTCACTTTTCACTTTCATACATTGGAGAAGGAAATGGCAACCCACTCCAGTGTTCTTGCCTGGAGAATCCCAGGGACAGGGGAACCTGGTGGGCTGCCGTTTATGGCGTTGCACAGAGTCGGACATGACTGAAGTGACTTAGCAGCAGCAGGGGCTGAGGTCAGGATAAGTATCCCCAATCAGTGGGCAGGGGCTTGTGCGATTTTAATCTCCAGTTGACACCAAACGGGTGAGCATTCAAGCTTTCTTATCAGCTTGTCTCAGTGGGAGAAAATATACTAGACAAAAGATACAAGTGAAATATTCACAGCAAATTTTTAATAGGAAGAATAAAAAAGTACTGTAAACTAGTTTTATTTTCAAATTTTCCCCAAAATTGATTAAATACATAAAATAATGATAAAGAAAATCAAATATTAAATATTGTATATTGTCAATATACAATAAGCATATAATTTGACATTATAATATTTGATAGAAAGTTCTTGATAATGCATATATTATGTTAATATAATAAAATACATATGATTGGTAATAGCAATTATATCAGCAAGATTTATAAACATTTCATCAGATTTTGTGCGAGTCAGTTTGTCAGGAGATTGTTTAGAGAGTGAATCTTCTGATAACCAGATAGCAACAAGGCTCTGACAAGTTTATCTAGGCTTTACTCATCCTTGAGACTTAAAAACAAAATGACAGCACATATGCATGTTTGTTTTGCTTTTTGGCTTCCTTCTTTGTTAGTGACATTACATACAACCACTTAATTATCTAGAGAGAATTGCCTTACTTTTAGTAAATGCAGCACTGGGACAATATTTTGTACAGTTTTATGACAGAGATAAATTACAATTGAACAAATGAAGTTTTTACTACAGTGCCAATTTTTCACTCTGATGGAATTAAGTTTGAGCCAACATTCCCATTCAACTCCTCCTTTTCAGGAATTTCAATTCAAAGCAGTAAATATGACTTAATCTAGGACTTGGCAAACAATATCTTTGGCAAGAAGAAATTCGTTCAGTATAATTTTACAAAGAACTTGATGTGAAGTTGGAGACTCAAAAAATGATATGTGAAATAACATAGAGGTGTTAAATTCATTTTATGTTACATTCTACCAAGCTTTAAAATGAATTTTTATAATTTGTAATATGAAATTTAAATTTTATATGTCTTACACTTAAAATTTTTTGAACTTTTATATGTACTTAATAGAATTATTGTGCACCAGGAAGCATATGTTCTATAGTTATTAAAAAATGTAATAAGACCAAAAGGAGATATTTTAAGCATAAAGGCCTAGAAAACTAAAAATACATTCATTTACAAAGTAATGAGTAGATAGTATAGAATATTATTATTCATAGATTTGTATAATTATTATCTCTAAAAATCCATGGGCCATAGTCATATATATGTGTGTGTGTGTGTGTATGTATGTATGGAGAGTAAAATGTAGAATATTGAATCTTTTGAAAATTGTAAGAAAAAATACTATCAAGAAATAACTATTATACATTTTATAGGAAAAACAACAATCTGAAGTTACAATAGTGTGAATAAAAGCAGGCACATTCTAGAAAGAAGTGGGAATTTGCAAGAACAGAACAGCATAAGGCAGCTATCTTGTCTTTAGCAGCTTTTCCTGAAGGCACACTGCAATTCACTCCACATGCAGCGGATAAAATTATGATGGAATATTCACAATCATATTTGCTTAAAGAAATAGGAGAGAGCTGGGACCACAACAGATGCTTCGAAGGATGGGAGTGCTTGTGAATTAAGTCAATTTAGTGCTGTCCCACTCTTTGCAGCCCTACGGACCTAAGCCTGCCAGGCTTTTCTCTCCACTGGATCCTCCAGGCAAGAATACTGGGATGAGTTGCTATGTGGGCTATCTTCCAAACCTAGGGATCTAACCTGCATCTCTAATGTGTGCTGCATTGACAGGCAGGTTATTTACCACTAGCACCTCCCAGGGAGCCCCAAATGATGGGGAGTTCCGTTCATTTCAGTTCAGTTGCTCAGTCACGTCTGACTCTTTGTGACCCCATGGACTGCAGCATGCCAGGCTTCCCTGTCCGTCACCAACTACTGGAGCTTGCCCAAACTCATGTCCATTGATTCGGTGATGCCATCCAACCATCTCTTCCTCTGTTGTCCCCTACTTCTCCCACCTTCAATCTTTCCCAGCATCGGGGTCTTCTCCAAAGTCAGTTCTTCACATTACATGGCCATAGTATTGGAGTTTCAGCTTCAACATCAGTCTTTCCAATGAATATTCAGGGCCAATTTCCTTTAGAATTGACTGGTTTGATTNCTCCTCCTGCCTTCAATCTTTCCCAGCATCGGGGTCTTCTCCAAAGTCAGTTCTTCGCGTTACATGGCCATAGTATTGGAGTTTCAGCTTCAACATCAGTCTTTCCAATGACTATTCAGGGCCAATTTCCTTTAGAATTGACTGGTTTGATTTCCTTGCTGTCCAAGTGACTCTCAAGAGTCTTTTCTAACACCACAGTTCAGAACCATCAATTCTTCGGTGCTCAGCTTTCTTTATAGTCCAACTCTCACATCCATACTTGACTAGATGGACCTTTGTTGGCAAAGTAATGTCTCTGCTTTTTAAAATGCTGTCTAGATTGGACATAGCTTTTCTTCCAAGGAACAAGTGTCTTTTAATTTCATGGCTGCAGCCCAAGAAAATAAAGTCTGTCACTCCGTGTTCTTTCTCAGTTACTGATAAACTAGGTATGACTTGCCCCTAAGCAATATTTGCTCTATCTGATTGAGACGTCTTACTATATAATTTTAATATATTTTTTTGTAAATGCATGACAGAAAGTCCCAAAGATAAAGTTTGTCAGATTAGAGTCTGATTGTCCCCAGGTAAATATGCCAAACAAAAATAACTCATGGAAACTTTCTTGAAATAAGTAACTTTAAAAACCTATTTTAGTTATAATCCAAACATAGATTTGGTACAAAGAAAAATTCCATTAGCAATAAATACTCGATATCCCAGAAAAATCATGCAAGAAACACACATAAAACTTTATTACCTCCACTGCTGCATAAAGAAGAGCAGCTATACACTCTGCTCACAAAGGAGCAGTAAGCATGCTTCCCTGAAAGCATTTGTCAAACATTTTCCAAAATGTCAAAATACTATAAAAATGTTATTTTTATTTTTGAGGTGCTATTTACTAAACATAAAATGCATAAAAGTTAAGGGCACAGTTCAATGAAATTTATACATGTATGACAATGATCCAAGCTATAGGATGCATTCATGCTAAATTGCTTCAGTGAACTCCACCTCTCGTGCGACCCCATGGATGGCAGCCTGCCAAGTTCCTCTGACCATGGGATTCTCCAGGCAAGAATACTGGAGTGACTTGCCTTGCCCTCCTTCAGAGGATCTTCTGGACCCAGAGATTGAATTAGGACTCTTAATGTCTCCCATATTGGCAGTCCGGTTCTTCAGCACTAGTGCCACCTGGCAAGCCTCAAAACTGTAGAATAGGAATGTATAATTTGTATTTTTTTCTCAATTTAGTGTTTAGACATTTATCCACATTTGTGCATAATTTATTTTGTGCCATAGTGAGATATTTGGAAGAATCATATTTTGTTGTTGGTAGTATTTTACTGTATGAAGATACCATATTTGTTTTCCTTACTCCTTCTATATTTATGTCTCAAATTATTTTTATGAAGAAAGTTCTTGTGAACATATTTGTGGATTTGTGCACTCATTTCTTTTAAGTACATACTTAAAAGTGAGGTTTCTGGGTGATGGAATAGCCTTAAGTATAACGTTTAATTAGAAAGAGAAAAATTTTTTCCCCAAATTTTATTAACAATTTTATACTCACACAAGCAATGTGTGGGAATACATTTGCCCCATTTCTTCTTCAAATTTGGGGTTGCCAAGTCTTTATAATTCATATTGTCGGAGGAGTTTGTAATTTTCTTGGTTCTGTCTTGTCACAACAAAAATTTGAAGTGACAGACAGACCATTGTTACAGCCCTAGGACAGACCAGGGTTACAACTCTCGGATGGACCAGTGTTACAGCTCCACGTTACAGCTCAGTTTTATTTAGAAAGTAAAGAAAAATACGTTCTCCCATCCAAGTATTAACCGGGCCCGACCCTGCTAGCTTCCGAGATCAGACGAGATCGGGCGCGTTCAGGGTGGTATGGCTGTANAAAAATTTGAAGTGACAGACAGACCATTGTTACAGCCCTAGGACAGACCAGGGTTACAACTCTCGGATGGACCAGTGTTACAGCTCCACGTTACAGCTCAGTTTTATTTAGAAAGTAAAGGAAAATACATTCTCCCATCCAAGTACTAACCGGGCCCGACCCTGCTAGCTTCTGAGATCAGACGAGATCAGGCGCGTTCAGGGTGGTATGGCTGTAGACAGGAAAATACATTCTCGAGGCATGAGGGAATGCTGACCCAAAAGACATGAAGAGAAGAAAGGCCCCGGCCCAGTTTTGGCTCCTCTTTTTATATGTTTTTTCTCCTCCCCCTGAGCCTGCCCTATGTAAAGTGGGCTAGCCAGGAGTACCATTTGTTTTACCTGAGGTCTGCACTCTGGTCTTCAGATCTTCCTTTGTTCTATTTTTGTGGGCTTTTCCCTTCCTTGTCTTTTAGCCACTGCCATTCTGGACTCCTTTTTCCAATTCTAACTACCTAACATTCCCCACTCAAGAGATAGGAAGTCCAATTCTTTAGGAACAGGGAGGTCAAGGTCTCTCTGGTTACCTCCTGTTGAACTGGGACAGCAAGGGACATTGGGCCTCCCCCTCCCCCTCAAGCCTCAGAGTCCTTATACTGGTGTCCATGTGAGGGTGAGTGATATTTTCTGTGGTCAGCTATAGTTTTCTATATCCTCGTTTATCTGTCACTGCATGCTGTAGATTGTTGACGTGGGCAGAGAGAAAATGGGCTAGACAATTTACAATACACGGAGCAATCATAAGCAACATCAATCTGATGACGACAGGGACTAGTAGGGACATTCAGTTCAGTTTAGTTGCTCAGTCGTGTCTGACTCTTTACAACCCCATGAA
>SJYA01002562.1:466373-505775 GCA_006410615.1 Neotragus moschatus | reverse complement strand
TATATAAACTTCATGTAATTAAAAAGAAAAGTATCAACATTCTCCTTTGAGTGGGAAATTGGAAAATTAATTTTTAATTACATGAGAAAGAAAATATGAGAAAATCTAAAGCATTTTCTAAAGGTGTTTATACTGTATTTCATTTGATTGTGCTATAAAACTATAATAGTTAAAACTGACATGTTTCTTCATAGGGAAGAAAGAATAAATATAGAAATAGCCAGTATATAAAAAGATACTTGTGTAAGATTTTATTGTACGAAAAAAATGTATTTTTAAATCAGTCGAAAAGGGATTTAAAAGAAAAATAGTTCATATCTCTTCTTCACATCATTTTTGAAACTAAATTACAAATATTTTAGAGTTTTAAAAATGGAAATATGTTAAAAAGTTTCCTGGTAGAAACACATATAAAATATTTTATTGTTATTGAATAGCATTGTTGTCACAAAAAAATAAACCTATAATAGTAGAACATAATTGGCTGGATAAAATGCATAAATTATAAATTCATTCATGATAAATTAAAAAAATTATCAATTAAAAATGGGTAATTATGTGCAATCTTTATGAAAATTCAAAAGAATATTTTAAGGCAGACATGAAGGTGAATTAGCAGTGAAGAGAGGGCTTTAGAGTTAATATTACTGCAGTAGGAGGCAGTGAGGAGCAATAGTTTTTACTGAACAAGGACCAGAATGGAAATATAATGGGTGAACCAGATCACTGACTCAGATATTGGGATAGTCTCACATCATGCCATTTTTCAAAATTACTATGAATATGTGACCAGCCAGCTCATGTTGAGGAAGGTCCATAGAACATGGGTTTACGAAAAGTGAGCTACACGGACACGACCGAGCAACTGAACTGAACTGAAACCTTGCACAAGTGTATGTTGATTATGATACAATAAACACTGCCAAATGAAAGTTATGAACAAATAACATAATAGAGCAAAATTATCATTTAGAATTGTTTAAGATGAAAAAAGAAGAAAATCAAATACTGAATACTAAAAGACATGTTCATACCTGCAAATTTATATGTTTACAAGCAAATACAAAGTACAAATACATACATCTACATATTTATATTTATCTATATCAAGATGGATATTAAAATGAGAAAACCTTCAATCCTTGACGGACAGCTCGTTGTTCAGTTGCAAAGTCTCCTGCATCTCCTGCATTGGCAGGCCACATCGCTTGTTTCATTTAGTGCTGAATTCCATTTATTATTACTACGATTTTGCTTACTTTTTTCTTATAGCTCAGTTGGTAAAGAATCCACCTGCAATGCAGGAGGCCCTGGTTTGATTCCTGTGTGGAAAGATCTGCTGGAGAGGAATAAGCTACCCACTCTAGCCTTCTTGGGCTTCCCTTGTGGCTCAGCTGGTAAAGAATCTGCCTGCAGTGAGAGAGACCTGGGTTCTATCCCTAGGTTGGGAAGATCCCCCGGAGAAGAGAAAGGCTACCCACTCCAATATTCTGGCCTGGAGAATTCTATGGACTGCATAGTCTATGTGGTTGCAGAGTTGGGACTTTTTCACTTTTACTTTTTTCATCAAAGTGCCTTGATAAATGTTACCATTTGTTATTTGTGTAATTTTATTTGAAACTAGCAACAGAATTCTGTACCACAAAAACAATAGAACATCTTTGTTAACAGCACTGGCTTTGGACTCATACATTTTAATGTTTGAATCCCAACTTTATTATTTTCTAGTTTCCTCATCTTAGGTAATGTAATTGTTTCTAAATTTCTCTCTTGTCTGTTTACTTATATTAGAAATTGCATTTCACAGTTTGTGCTAGTGGTAAATAATCCACTTGTCAATGCAGGAGATGCAAGAGACATGGGTTCAATCACTGGCTCAGAAAGATCCCATGGGGAAGGAAATGGCAGTCCACTCCAGTATTCTTACCTGGAAAATCCCATGGACAGAGGAGCCTAGGGTCGCAAAGAGTTGGACACAACTGAGCAACTAACACTTTCACTTTCAATAATCCAGCACTCTTACTTGGACATTTTGTCAATCCCTACTTTCTAAGTGAAAGTGAAGTCGCTCAGTTGTGTCCGACTCTTTGCAGCCCCATGGACTGTGTAGCCTACCTGGCTCCTCTGTTCATGGAATTTTCCAGGCAAGAGTACTGGAGTGGGTTGCCATTTCCTTCTCCAGGGGATCTTCCCAGCACAGGGATCGAACCCAGGTCTCCCGCCCCGCAGCCAGATGCTTTACCATCTGAGCCACCAGGGACCCCGCCCCTGTTCCCCCTACTTTCTAGGTATAGACCAAAGAAGAAAGCTACAACATTGCAGATATCCATCAGCTTGCTAGAAAGAAGGAAGTCATCACAATAAGGATGTTTTCTTTGTTAAAGAGCTTATTGCCCTTGGTATTATGGGGGATATGGGTTGATTTGTGTACAGCTGCCATTTTTTGCTTATCATGACTGTACTAGCCAGTACCAAGCAAGGTTAGACATCCCACCATCCCACCCACATCCCTCCTCTGCAGCTTTTACCACCATGGCTATCCTCAGTTTGCATATATCACAAATGTATCAACCCTGCAGTCTGGACATCATTTCTAGAGATGCTGAGGGGGTCATAATGAGTCACACCTCTGAGCCTTAACCTGCAGCCATTGACATTCTGAGTTTATTAGTTTTGCTAAGAAATGTTCCACTAACTTTCAGCACATGCAGAAAATCACACTTTAGTTTTATCTGCCTTCATTTTGATTAATTTTGTAATATTTCTAAGATGTCTTCTCTGATGAGGAACTTTATTTTGTTTTAAAAATTAATTATTCAGATTTTCTTCTCAGTTATATATCTCATGTATCATCTTAGTGGAGAAAAATTGGAAGATATTAATATCCATCCTTGTCTTAGTGAGAGTCATCTTTGTTTTGCACCAAAAAGTACTCTTTAATATTTCATTATTACAATTACTATGCCATGATGTGGTTCCTCAGAGTCAAAAATAAAAAAATCTAAGTAACTCTTGAGTTTACTGCATCTGGTTTGCCCAATTTAATTTCTCCTTAGTAACCAGGGAAAAGTGTATTATGCTTTAGAATGGTTGGAGAACAGCTGTTTTACAGAATATATCCCTGTCAACATTATATCCTGAAGTTAAATGACTGTGTTACCTGACCTTTATTCTTATGCTGAAAGCCAGTTAATGGCTATAGCAGCAACTCATATTGAGGGAACAGATTTGCATATTGTATTATAGCTTAATAACCAGTGGAATAAAAGATGACACATGGTGAATCCTTTATAAATACATTTAATGACATTTATGGAGCAGTGGATAACAATATAGATGAGTAAAACTTTTGTGCAATATATTTAAATATGTATGAAGTACATGTTTGACCATAGAGTAGAGAAGATGGATTTAAAAAACAAAATATAAGACAAAAAAGAGAAAATGAGAAACTAAGCTAGCTGATGGGAGTCTTCATTTCTCTGCTACTTATTTTTTTCAGGTTGTTAATGCTGAAGCTGAAGCTCCAGTACTTTGGCCACCTCACGCGAAGAGTTGACTCATTGGAAAAGACCCTGATGCTGGGAGGGATTGGGGGTAGGAGGAGATAGGGATGACCAGGATGAGATGGCTGGATGGCATCACTGACTCGATGGACGTGAGTCTGAGTGAACTCTGGGAATTGTTGAGGGACAGGGAGGCCTGGCATGCTGCGATTCATGGGGTCGCAGAGTCAGACACGACTGAGCGACTGAACTGAACTGAACTGAATGTGGTAATAACTTAAATCATGCAATAGTTGTAACTTACTCCAGTCTTTGAAATTGAACATGCTGGGTCCTTGTGATTTTTTTCAAGTTGATTATTTCAGGCTTCCTTGGTGGTTCAGGTGGTAAAGAAACCACATGCTATGCAGGGTACTCTGGTTCAAACCCTGGGCAGGGAAGATCCCTTGGTGAGGGAAATGGTAACTGACTCCAGTAATCTCGCCTGGAGAATTCCATGGACATGGACTAGCAAGCTATAGCCTATGGGGTAGTAAAGAGGGACAGGACTGAGGGACAAACACTTTCACTTTTACCCCAGTCTTTGAAAAATTCTGATCCCTTGTGATTTTGTCTAGTTGATTATTTCTGTTGAATCATGAAAAAAAAAAAAAGGAAAAAGAAATAAAAACACTAATCCCTTTTGCAAAGAATGTCTTTTTAAACCTAAATGATTAATTTCTATGGAAACACACACTTAACCTCTGTAATACCTAACCATGAATCGAATATGATATCTTTTAAAGTATCAAAACAATGTATACACTTAAGAATACTCATCTGAAAACAGTGTCTTAGGTCAGAAGTCAAGTTCTAGTAGAAAGTGAAATTCTTTTTTTCCCCTCAAAACAATCCACTCTGGAAGAAGGAGGAAGAGAAAGAAACATATAAAATATTAAATAATCAAATAGCTTTACAGAACTAGCCTGATGATCTACTCAGATATATAAGCTGCACTGATTTCATACATTTTTCTCTTTGCTTTGTTTTTTCAAAAATATTTTCTGTAGGAACCCTTTTATGGAGGCCAGAACACTCCTATGTTTTACCTTGTGGAGGCTGAAAGTATTTCATTACATAGAAATTTGAACTCCTTTCAGCTTTAACAAGCAATACAAGTTCAAGGCATTTTTCAACATTGAAGTAAAGATTTATATCAAACATAACATTTATGCTAATTGAAACATAGATATGATATCAGTTCAAAGAGATTCATAGGTTACAAAGAGCTAAATGTTAAAGAGTACATGCCTTTCCTTTTTTATATTTTGGTATATTAAGACATTTCAGCCTTGCATTTATTTTAATAAAATGGAGATGTGGAGATTATAATTTTATTTACCAATTTGTTGAGATAATTATGTGCTTCGTACTAACACATGGAAATGATTAATGTTAAATAGATAAAAAAATATCTATGGCTCTGAGACAATTGTACCACTTAAAAACCTTAGACCTTGTTTAAAAATATATATGTGTATATATATTGCTTTGATCCTTGTACATACAGTCTCCCTAGAAAGGAAAGAGACTGAGAAAATCATATTCATTCTATGGAGGACTTATTCATCAGTGCATTTCCTGTGGGACCAAAGAGGGTGATAAACAGGAAGAATTCCTGAGACCAGATATGGATTCAGATGACCATGGAGAATGAGAGAGGGTATGCCCCTTCCGAGAACAGAATGTCTGCCGACTCATGAACATTCACATGTTCTGGACTGTAGACTATCTCCAGGTGTGATAAAACTGATTCAGAGCTACATGGCCCCATGTCTTCACTGCTTCCTACTTCAAAAAGTGTGCGTGTGCACATGTTCTTATTGTAGAGGTAAGATAACTTGATTTACCAGCTCATAGATTCCAAATTAAGAAAAGGTAATACAATATTGTAAAGTAATTAACCTCCAATTAAAAGAAATAAATTTATATTAAAATATAACAGGTAGTTTGAAAGATGTAAAAACTTCTGTGCATCAACAGAAACCCTGGAAGTGAAGCTGGATACAGTGACGTTATCTTGATCTGTCTGGGCTGCTAAAATGAAATACCATAAACTAGGTGGTTTATCTAGTGGTTTATCTACCATAAACTAGATAACAAACATTTATTTCTTATGGCTCTTAAGGCTGGCAAGTCCAAGTTCAAGGCACTGGTAGATTTGGGGTCTGGTGTGGACCTGCGTCCTGGCTCATAGACAGCCTTCTACCCTCTCTGTGTCTTCACATGGAGAAAAGGTAAGTTAACTCTCAGCATAGTCTATTCTGACAAATAAATTTAGTTGTCATAAGTTACCAAACATTTTATAGTTCATTAGCTTTGTATATGAATTTTTATTTAGATTCTCATTATTTTATTAAATATGCATACATGTAGTTCCTAATCAGGCACTTTCCTTCACAGTTTTTTCTTTCATACATTTGTTTACATTTCAAATGTAGAGATAAGCAAAAGCTCAACTTTAATTTTCATCTTATTTAAATTCTGAAGAATAAGAAACATGTAAGGACAGTTTAACAAGTAGAAAAATAAAATTTGAAACCATGTATTAAGAGTGTATATTAATAACAGTGCTAAAATATGCACTCTTTAAATAGAGAGTACAATATGCATGTCCTCTTTCTCACAATTATGAGACAGCACATTCTCTAATGTCTTCAAATATATCAGTGATGAGATTTTCCTCTGTAAATTGAAAATGCAGTTATGTTTTACAATCAGGTGTAACATTGCTAGATTTTTTTGGATTAGTTGTATCTTCTATGTGGTACTCAATGTTTTCTAATACTATTCTTAAATCTATCAGCATCATTAACTCATAAAACTTCACCTTTGCCACAAGATACATTGTGAGTACTGAAGTTCCTAGAATTAATCAACATTATTAATGATCTAGAAAAGTCACCTTTAAAAAAATGTGTGCAGTGACTACTTATGTTCTTCATCTAACTTATTCCCTGGTGGCTTCAATGGTAAAGAATCTGCCTGCAATGCAGGATACCTGGGGTCGATCCCTGGGTTGAAAAGATTCCCTGGAGAAGGGAAAGGCAACCCATTCCAGTATTCTTGCCTAAAGAATCGCATGGACAGAGAAACCTGGCGGGCTACCATCCATGGGGTTGCAAAGAGTCAGACTAACACTAACTAACACTTGATCAAGTTTTCAGGTTACCGGAGGCAGCACTGGATACCCTACTGCCAACAACATGAAAGGAATTGTTATTTCAAGTGTTAGTATAATATGTACCAATGTTTGGAAATAATTGATATACCAATTATCTGGAAATAATTTTATTTATTTATTTATTTTTAGTCTCAGTTTTTTTTATTTATTTTACTTCACAATATTGTATTGCTTTTGCCATACATTGACATGAATCCGCCATGGGTGTACATGTGTTTCCCACTCTGAACCCCCCTCCCACCTCCCTCCCCATCCCTTCCCTCTGGGGCATCCCAGTGCACCAGCCCCGAGCACCCTGTATCATGCATCGAACCTGGACTGACGATTCATTTCACATGTGATAATTTACATGTTTAACATTGAAATAATTCTAAAATGAGGATCTTTCTCTTCGGAACTTGCCCAGTCATGGGGTTTCTTGCAGCCAATGACATGGTTTTGTCTCTCTCATATTCCTCACATTCCTAAGACAACTTTGCCTGTGCCTGACAGAGCATGAATAAAATAGATATTTTCTCAACTCTTAGGGAGAATGACCTTAAACAGTTAGCACTTTAGTGACACATACAATAGCCCTATAAAGAAAATAATGCGCATGTTTAATAAAAGTGGTAAAAGACATACAATTGTCTTTTCAGTCTCTTAAACACTTTGAAAGTGAAAGTGAAATCTCTCAGTCGTGTCCGACTCTGCAACACGGTGGACTGTAGCCTACCGGGCTCCTCTGTCCATGGGATTTTCCAGGCAATAGTGCTGGAGTGGACTGCCATTTCCTTCTCCACGGGATCTATCTTTATATTTGTCTATCATATCCATCTATCATCTGCTCTACCAATTAGTCATCTGTCCATATTCATCATCTACCTAGTATGTCCTGCAGTTAAATAAAACTGAAACAGAAATTTGAGAACAAGTAGATGGCTCTCTAAATATATCCAGTGAAACAAGTAGGGGAATTAGAATCCTTGCAGTTCATTCAAGGTCCATTAAGCTCTTGGTTATGATTTTAGATAATATAAATATATAACCAGGCCAACATTTACTCTATATGCTGAGTTTCAGTGTATCAATTGCCAAGAATAAATTTTTTTTCCCTAAGATTCACAATGATGCCTATAATATGGGACATTTATTTTTTATTTTAATTAAGATCATTTCTTTAGGTAGGGCTTGCAGAATTGAATGCTTTTCATTTACGTGTTCAGTCCTAGACTCCCCCCAGAACTTACTACAGAGCCTGGTACTGATATAACATAAGATGGTGTTCAGTTCGGTTCAGTGGCTCAATCGTGTCCGACTCTTTGCAACCCCATGAATTTCAGCACACCAGGCGTCCCTATTCATCACCAGCTCCCGGAGTTCACTCAAACTCATGTCCGTCAATTTGGTGATGCTATGCAGCCATCTCATTCTCTGTCATCCCCTTCTCCACCTGCCCCCATCCCTCCCAGCATCAGGGTCTTTTCCAATGAGTCTACTCTTCACATGAGGTGGCCAAAGTATTGGAGTNTGATGCTATGCTAAGTCACTTCAGTCGTGTCTGACTCTCTGTGACCCCATAGATGGCAGCCCACCAGGCTCCCCTGTCCCTGGGATTCTCCAGGCAAGAACACTGGAGTGGGTTGCCACTTCCTTCTCCAATGCATGAAAGTGAAAAGTGAAAGTGAAGTCGCTCAATCGTGTTCGCCTCTCAGTGACCCCATGGACTGCAGCCTTCCAGGCTCCTCTGTCCACGGGATGTTCCAGGCAAGAGTACTGGAGTGGGGTGCCATTGCCTTGATAGTGTTAGGTAATTAGAATAGGAAAAAGGAGTCCAGAATGGTGGTGGCTAAAAGACAAAGGGAGAAGCCCACAAAAATAGAACAAATGAAGGCCCACGGACCAGAGTGAGGACATCAAGTAAAACAAAGGGCACTCCTGGTTATCCCAATTACATAGGGCAAGATCAGGGGGAGGAGAAAAACATATAAAACGGGGAGCCAAAATTGGGCAGGGGGCTTCTCTTCTCTTTGGTCTTTTGGATTGGCATGCCCTCATGCCTCAAGGATGTAAAACTGAGCTGTAACACTGGTACATCCCAGGAAATTACACAGGGCTGTAACACTGGTCCATCCAAGGGCTGTAATATTGTTCTGTCCATAGCTTCAAATTTTTGTTGTGGTGAGACAGAACCGAGGTAATTACAAATTCCCCCAACAATAGCATTTAGAAATTAGTAATGAGTAGAGCCCGGGAAGGAAAAATATACAACTTCTTCCCCCAATCATATCTCTCAATTATTACCATCATCATACACTCAAATGCTCTTTATCATTTCCAGACAATAATGAATAACCATTGCAAAAGATTTATACTTTGTGACATTCCCTACAACAACTTGAAATTCTTTCAGTTATTTGTCTTTAATCATTCTTGCTCATGATAATTCTCTTGTCCCCTTAGTTTGACTTCTAATGTTTCTTTGTTCTCTTTGTTTGAATTTGCCTGTGTATCTTTACTTGCCTCTTATTTCAACCTATTTTAAGTTCATTGCAAATATGCTGTTATGCTAAACTGCATACTATTTTTTGCACTCATTTGTTAGGAATGTAAATTTATGAACAATATGGAAAACAGTATGGAGGTTCCTCAAAGCACACAAATCCTACAACATGATTCACTAATTCCATTTCTGGGTATATATCCAAAGGAAATGAAATCAGGATCTCAAAGATATGTTTACACTTTGCATTCATTGCAGTATTATTCACAAAAGCCAAGATGTGCTATAACTATTTAAATAGAGGTTTCACAAGTTTCCACTGGTAGGTGTGTTTCCTGGGTCTGAATTTCAAATGCTCTGGCTGATAGTCCCCTCCCTGTGTTCTGCATTCCCTTAGTTGGGTTTCCAATTTTTTGTTTGTATTCCTTTCAAGTAAATGAGTAAACTAAGATCTGATTGTAAGTGAATTTACAAAACAAAATTTCAGAAATGCAGTCTTTATTAATATGGCAATGGGATCTAAACTGTGGCAGGTCATGTGACTTGGGCAAAAGACTTTTCTTCTCTGGTCTGATGGTTCTCTTTCAGCTCCAAAAACAGAAAGATTTCAGCTTGATGATCACGTTCTTAGTGTTTTTGTTCACAAATCCCTAGCACACGTGATATTTTGAAAGTTTGTGGGCATGAGGTTATTATCTATCAAACTTGAATTACCAATCTCTTCATTATCCACCCCTTTCTGACCTGGTCATTCAGGATTTCTTCAGATTCATGAAGTGAAAATTGTGGACAAATCTCCCTCCAGAGAAAGACCATAGCTTCACTGACACCTAGATGCCCAGGTATCTTTAACCACTTGGCTCTAGGAATCTGACATCACTTGATTGCCAGAAAAGGAGACAGCGAGCAGAAAGTGTGCTTCATATTCCCCAAATTCCCTCTGTTTCTATGTCATTTCTGCCCAAGACTCACTCACCTATGAGTGACCTCACTCATAGACTGTATACATCTTTCTACTTTAACTTGATTTAGATCCTATAGATTTTTGAAAGATTCATGTTTTTAGAATTAACTTTATTATTTTAATGCTAAAAATTTCAGCTTATCCCTAAATACATGTAAAAGAAACAAGCCCAATAAATATGACAATGCTGTTCTTAATCAGATTCATATTTTCTTTTGAAATATCTTCAAATGATCACTTTAATTTCCTAGATGTAGAACTTCTAGATAGAAGATAAATATTGCAGGGAAAAAGACTCAGTATTTTATCATCTGAAACTATAACTATTATCTTTATATGAGTTGAGAAAGAGGGAAAATTCATAGTTATTTTTAAGTTAACTTACTATCAATTACTTTCAAACTTTAGTAGACAAAAATTAATTATGTAATGAATGATGATGGAGCCTAAATCTTTCTGTGTTCTTCCTTAATATAGACTATTTTAATGTACCAATCTCTTTTCAAGCAGACTCAAGACGTGTGTGGTCTCTAAAACGGTGATTCTCATCTCATACAGTTAGCATGCACACCCAAACACACACACACACAAAAGTGGGAACAGTACTTCCAAAAAATACTTGGGCACACTCTCATTTACATGTTTAATTATATGAACTAAATAGACATTTCTCCAAAGNTCAGGATTTCTTCAGATTCATGAAGTGAAAATTGTGGACAAATCTCCCTCCAGAGAAAGACCATAGCTTCACTGACACCTAGATGCCCAGGTATCTTTAACCACTTGGCTCTAGGAATCTGACATCACTTGATTGCCAGAAAAGGAGACAGCGAGCAGAAAGTGTGCTTCATATTCCCCAAATTCCCTCTGTTTCTATGTCATTTCTGCCCAAGACTCACTCACCTATGAGTGACCTCACTCATAGACTGTATACATCTTTCTACTTTAACTTGATTTAGATCCTATAGATTTTTGAAAGATTCATGTTTTTAGAATTAACTTTATTATTTTAATGCTAAAAATTTCAGCTTATCCCTAAATACATGTAAAAGAAACAAGCCCAATAAATATGACAATGCTGTTCTTAATCAGATTCATATTTTCTTTTGAAATATCTTCAAATGATCACTTTAATTTCCTAGATGTAGAACTTCTAGATAGAAGATAAATATTGCAGGGAAAAAGACTCAGTATTTTATCATCTGAAACTATAACTATTATCTTTATATGAGTTGAGAAAGAGGGAAAATTCATAGTTATTTTTAAGTTAACTTACTATCAATTACTTTCAAACTTTAGTAGACAAAAATTAATTATGTAATGAATGATGATGGAGCCTAAATCTTTCTGTGTTCTTCCTTAATATAGACTATTTTAATGTACCAATCTCTTTTCAAGCAGACTCAAGACGTGTGTGGTCTCTAAAACGGTGATTCTCATCTCATACAGTTAGCATGCACACCCAAACACACACACACACAAAAGTGGGAACAGTACTTCCAAAAAATACTTGGGCACACTCTCATTTACATGTTTAATTATATGAACTAAATAGACATTTCTCCAAAGAAACACATGAAAAGATGCTCAATATCACTTATTATCAGAGAAATGCAAATCAAAACCACAATGAGGTACCATTTCATGCCAGTCAGAATGGCTGCAATCCAAAAGTCTACAAGCAATAAATGCTGGAGAGGGTGTGGAGAAAAGGGGACCCTCTTACACTGTTGGTGGGAATGCAAACTAGTACAGCCACTATGGAGAACAGTGTGGAGATTCCTTAAAAACCTAGAAATAGAACTGCCTTATGATCTAGCAGTCCCACTGCTGGGCATACACACCGAGGAAACCAGAATTGAAAGAGACACGTGTAACCCAATGTTCACTGCAGCACTGTTTATAATAGCCAGGACATGGAAGCAACCTAGATGTCCATCAACAGACGAATGGATAAGAAAGCTGTGGTACATATACACAGTGGAGTATTACTCAGCCATTAAAAAGAATACATTTGAATCAGTTCTAACGAGGTGGATGAAACTGGAGCTGATTATATAGAGTGAAGTAAGCCAGAAAGAAAAACACTAATACAGTATACTAACACATATATATGGAATTTAGAAAGATGATAACAATAACCTTGTATGCGAGACAGCAAAAGAGACACAGATGTATAAGAACGGCCCTTTGGACTCTGTGGGAGAGGGAGAGGGAGAGAGTGGGATGATTTGGGACAGTGGCATTGAAACATGTATAATATCATATATGAAACGAATCATCAGTGCAGGTTTGATGCATGATACAGGAATGCTTGGGGCTGGTGCACTGGGATGACCCAGAGGGATGGTGTGGGGAGGGAGGTGGGAGGGGTTTTCAGGATAGGGAACATGTGTACACCCGTGGCAGATTCATGTATTCATGTATGCATGGCAAAACCAATACAATATTGTAAAGTAATTAGCCTCTAATTAAAATAAATAAATTTAAATTTTTAAAAAATGAAAAAAGATAACATCAAACTCTAAAACCAATCTATGTTTTCATCATAGTTTGAAATTTCTGAGATAGAAATATTTAAAATTTCAGTTAAATATCATTTATAAAATGTTCTTTAGTAATTAATTTGAATTTTCTCTTTCCCTATCCCCTAAAGTTTAACCATCTATACACACTCTCCAGTCTTTCAGTTCAGTTCAGTTCAGTTCAGTCACTGAGTCGTGTCCAAATCTCTGTGACCCCATGAATTACAGCACTCCAGGTCTCCCTGTCCATCACCAATTCCTGGAGTTCAACCAAACTCTTAAGCATCAGTGATGCCATCCAGCCATCTCATCCTCTGCCATCCTCTTCTCCTCCTGCCCCAGTCCCTCCCAGCATCAGGGTCTTTTCCAGTGAGTCAAATCTTCACATGAGGTGGCCAAATTATTGGAGTTTCACCCTCAGCATCAGTCCTTCCAATGAACACCCAGGATTGGTCTCCTTTAGAATGGACTTGTTTGATCTCCTTGCAGTTCAAGTGACTGTCAAGAGTCTTCTCCAACACCATAGTTCAAAGGCATCAATTCTTCGGCCCTCAGCTTTCCTCACAGTCCAACTCTCACATCCATACATGACCACTGGAAAAACCATAGCCTTGACTAGATGGACCTTTGTTGGCAAAGTAGTATCTCTGCTGTTTAATATGCTACCTAGGTCCTGTCTCTACTATTCTTAAAAATATTAAGAGAATTTAAAAAGATCAATTCTTTTTTATATATAGGTAAATAGATCTTTTAAAATAAAATAAATATGATTATACTTAACATAACTTAGTTACAAATATCATGAATGTGATCTTCTGAGAAGGTAAACAATTTGTATATTTTGTATAATTTCATTTTGCAGTTTTTCTCTTTTAATACTTTGAGATACATTTGTATATTATAAAATTATATATAATATATGATAAAATATAAATCATATATATATATAATTTAATGAAAACTGATGTTGCTTTATCTTAGAGAGTTAATCAAACACGTAGATCTGTTATTATTAGAAGGCAGAGTCAAAGAATAATGATTTATACCTTTTGGACTAAACCATACTTAACTAAATTTTGCAGCAGCTAAATTTAAATTTATACCTGCAGAAGATAGCTTGAATGACAGTTCAAACAGTGATGTATCAAACAGTGATGTACAATCTATATTTCTGCCAACATTGTGTTAAGGGGGACATTGCTTACAAACTAAGGTGAATCTGGTGAATGTGTCATTTATGTTGTTATAGTAATTATATTTATAAATAGATAATAAATACCAGAAGTACCTAGGACTTCTAGTCAGAGAATATCTTATATGCAATGTCCATAATTTTCTCTTTATTGAAACTTGCTTATGACACAGTGAAATATTTATATTGACAAATATGTTTTTCTTCAAAGCAGATTTTATACATTATTTGAAATTTTCTTAATCAGTTTAACAACATTGCTCAAACTGATTTCTGCTTTTTGGATCTGAATGTTGGGAAACTTACTCTTAATTTTAGTAATACCGCCTCCCTATTCAAAAATGAAATACCAGATGCAATTTTGGACATGAAATGCTTAAATGCGATGGAAAGGCACAAAGTGATATTCCCATGAAAGGCCCCAGTGGGAAAATAACAGCAGAAATGAACAGCACTTTTGACTATAGTTAAGCTCTGGATATATCAGTTCACAAGCAGAATGATATTGTGAAAATCTACATTCTAAGAACTTAAAGATAAGCCTGGGTAAAAATATATTTCAGTGTACAGCTGTTACTACATCAAGATGACCTTTCTGAAAATGAGTTTGACTACTCTACTCTGGGGAAGTCCTGTTGCTTCATTTCTTTATAATGAGCAAAAATCTTCAAATGCATGTAATGGAGAATGATCAGATGCATATTAATTTCTCAGGTTACCTGAGACTGTCTGCTGCCTGGGTCTTCGTAAAATGGCTCCATTTCATCTTAAAACATAATCTCTGGGCTTCCCTTTGGACTCAGTGGTAAACAATAAGCCTTGCAATACAAAGGATACTAGTTTGAGTCCTGGTCTGCAAAGATCGCACATGCCATGGAACAACTAAGCCCTTGTGCCACAAGTACTGAGCCTGTGCTCTAGAGCCTGGAAGCTGCAACTACTGAGCCCATGTGCCATAAGGAATGAAGCCCGTGTTCCCTAGAACCCATGCTCAGCAAGAAGAGAAGAAACTGCAGAAGACAGCCCACCACAACTAGATAGCAGCCCCCACTCACCACAGCTAGAGAAAAGTACCAGTAGCTCCAAAGACCCAGCACCGCCAAAAATAAATATAATGTAATAATAATAATAATAATAATCTCTTTGTGACCTTCATAGAATAACATATCACTTTGAGTCTCAGTGCTAGACTCTTTAAATGCTGTGCATGCTTACAATGTCCCTTCAGTCATGTCCCACTCTTTGCGACTCTATGGACTATGGCCCACCAGGCTCCTCTGTCCATGGAGTTGTCCAGGCAAGAATACTGGAGTGAGTTGCCATTCCCTCCTCCAGGAGATCTTCCTAACCCAGGAACTGAACATGCATTTCTTGTCTCCTACACTGACAGACGAGTTCTTTTCTACTAGCGCCACCTGGGAAGCCCTATCAGTCAGTTCAGTTGCCCAGTCATGTCTGACTCTTTGCAACCCCATGTACTGTAGCACACTAGGCCTCTCTGTCCATCACCAACTCCCAGAGTTGACTCAGACTCATGTCCAGTGAGTCCGTGATGCTATCCAACCCATCTCATCCTCTGTCATCCCCTTCTCCTTCTGCCTTCAATCTTTCCCAGCATCCAGTTCTTTTCCAATGAGTCAGCTCTTTGCATTAGGTGGCCAAAGTATTGGAGTTTCAGCTTCAGCATCAGTCCTTCCAATAAATAGTCAAGACTTATTTCCTTTAAGATGTACTGATTGGATCTCCTTGCTGCCCAAGGGACTCTCAAGAGTCTTCTCCAACACCATAGTTCAAGAATATCAATTCTTCAGCACTCAGCTTTCTTTCTAGTCCAACTCTCACATCCATACATGACTACTGGAAAAACCATAGCTTTGACTAGATGGACATTTGTTGACCAAGTCATGTCTTTGCTATTCAATAAGCTGTCTAGGTTGGTCATAACTTTTCTCCAAGGAGCAAGCGTCTTTTAATTTCATGGCTGCAATCACCATCTGCACTGATTTTGGAGCCCCCCAAATAATCTCTCACTGTTTCCACCATTTCCCCATCTATTTGCCATGAAATGATGGGACCTGATGCCATGATCTTCATCTTCTGAATGCTGAGTTTTAAGCCAGCTTTTTCACTCTCTTCTTTCACCTACATCAAGAATCTCTTTAATTTCTCTTTACTTTCTGCCATAAGAGTGATGTCATCTGCATATCTAAGGTTATTGATATTACTCCCGGCAATCTTGATTCCAGCTTGTGCTTCATCCAGCCCACCATTTTGCATGATGTACTCTGAATTTAAGTTGAATAATCAGGGTGACAATATATAGCCTTGACATACTTCTTTCCCACCAGGCTGTTGTTGCGTGTCCAGTTCTAACTGTTGCTTCTTGACCCGCATACAGATTTCTTGGGAGGCAGGTCAGGTGGTCTGGCATTCCCATCTCTTTAAGAATTTTGAAAGGAATCTCTATAAATGCTACTAAGACAATATTGGGAAATGCTTCTTAATAAGATGGGCTTCTATAAGGACAATTTCAGTGAGAAACAGGAGAAGCCTCTTCCAGTGTCTATGTTGCTGTTGTCCGGCAGTTCTGTGGTGTGGACTCTGTGATCCCATGGACTGTAGCATGCCAGGCTTCCTATCCTCTATCTACTGGAGCTGTTGCTCAAACTCATGTCCAATGAGTCAGCGATTCTATTTAACAATCATATCCTCTGTTGTCCCATTGTCCACCTGCCTTCAATCTTTCCCAGCCTAAGGGTCTTTTCCAATGAGTCAGCTCTTCATATCAGTAGTCCAAAGTAGTCCATACACTAAATTAATGCTGTTTCTGCTTTTGGCTCATTTATAGTGCATTGCCCAGGAAAGAAACAGAGAACAGGACGGTCTTCCCATGGATACCAAGATACACTCTGATAGGCTTGTCTGCTCCAGCCTTACCAGACTGGTATAGGGTAGGCTTGGATGATGAAGTTTCTCATCTGCAGTTTATTACCTTTTTTGCAGACCACTTATTTCTTGCTTCTTTATTTCAATCTCTTCTTCCATAAATGAGTATGCATCTCAAATAAGAGAAAGTCAGAAAACAGAAGGTAATGAGATTTCCCCACAAATATTAGCTGTAAGAAAGTGAATCTATCCCTAAAACAGAAATCTCAGCAGAATCAAAATGTTGATTTATTTTCTGAATATTTATATTATGAGAAGATTTTGTTCCAGCTACAGAACAAACTTAGACAGTAGTATGTGTATATTTAATAGGTTATCTCTCTCTATATATGTATGTATATCTGTATGCATATATCTATGTCAGAGCCAGCTGAGATGAGCCTAAAAAGTTTGTTTTTGAAGTAGAAACTTTGTCTCTTTCTCCATTTGCCTTTCTTACTCAAGATAAGAACATATCATGATTTTTTTTGGTTCTCATTAAAATAAAATTATAGACAGATGAATACATAGATTCTGTTTTTGAACTTACTATAATTACTAAAGAATATATCCTCTACATAATTTCAAATCTGCTTATATAGATGTATTTATTATTTTAATGGCTCCAAATTATTAAATGCTACATTATGTTTAATCAGTAGCCAAATGAAAAGTAGAACTCAGCCCAGCTGTTCTTACTATATAATAAGAGAATAAAGATTGTTGATATGCCTGATAAATGTTATGGTGAGGGAAGTGTGCATTAGAAATTTTGTGGAATTTGTTAAAATCGCATGAATGTTAATTCATGCTAAATTATAAACCTCACATCTGGCCTGAGCGGAAGGAATTAAAATTTAGATGATGAATCACACTGAGTTGAGAACTATATGCAACTTTTAATTTTTTAAAATTAATCAGGCTGAACTTTCCTCCTATATTTACAGAAAGAGAAATAGGCCTTTCAGTTTTGGAGGAAAAAGTTTTATTTTCTTTGCATTCCATGTTACTTCATTATATATTAAGATAAAATTAAAAATGATAAGTTTGAGTTATGTTTTCTTTGAAAATTAGTATGGACTATGTGTCATATATATTTAGTTGATTAAAGAGAATGCAAGTAATTTGATATAAAATATAATTAAATAATTGCTTAGCTATTGAAGATTGCAATTAGTCTTTCAAATTCTCAGAGTTATGGATTTTGTTGCAGATATCAAAGAAAAAATAGGTAAGCAAGCATTTAAAAACTCAGAGCTACATCTAATCCACTGTTAATCAGCTAATATTCTTATTTTGAGGTGAGTAGAAAAGTGCCTAGAGATCTTGTTTTATTATGCCATCAAAAGAGTGTAAAATAAGGCTTTGACTGAACAGTTTAGCAGCAATGGCACTAAGATGTATGTGTATTTTAATTATCTTCCTGAGGAAGAAGAACACATATGGGTCCACCTAGCTTTTATCATCTGTCTATAAAATTGTTAGAGAAATTAGCAGCTAAGATTGATGTGTGGCACCTAAGAATGAGTGTGGAAAACAGAGTTCATAAGTCATGCAAAGTGTATGAAAATTTCTCCTCTGCATGGTCCTGACTTACTGATGGAAGTGGAAGTCCTTCAGAGGCTGCCCCTTTCTGTATATTGGTAATATAATATTATCCTTTCCAGCACAAGTTTCTTAGGTTGTTCTGTCCATAGCACTTGTTGAGCCATAGGAAAGTGCTAGAATCCCAGGGACAGCAGAGCCTGGTGGGCTGCCGTCTATGGGTCGCACAGAATTGGACACAACTGAAGTGACTTAGCAGCAGCAGCAGTAGTCGCTCAGTTGTGTCTGAATCTTTGGGACCCCATGAACTTTATCCTGCCCAGGCTCCTCTGGCCATGAAATTTCTCCAGGCAAGAATACTACAGAGGGTAATCTTTCCCTTCTCCAGGGAATCTTCCCAACCCAGGGATCAAACCCAGGTCTCCTGTATTGCAAGCAGATTCTTTACAGTCTGAGTCACCAGGGAAGCCTGACTCGAAAACACATCACCAGATGTTCGGAGGGACTACTTTGGCTTATGGAATAGCCTGGGAATAGCATTCACCCTTCAGAGTGTATAAATAGCAAATTATATTCTGACATGCCAAAAATTGTTGCTGTTTAATCACTAGGTCATGTCTTACTCTTTTGTGACCCATCGACTTTCTCCCACTCAGCTCCTCTCTCCACGGGATTTTCCAGGCAAAAATACTGGAGTATTTCCTTTTCCAGGGGATCTTCCTGACCCAGGGATCTAACCCAGGTCTTCTGCATTGATAGGCTGGTTCTTTAGTGCTGAGCCAGTGAGGAAGCCCCATATTTTAAAAAAATTTTGGCCATACTACCAGTATGTAGGATCTTAGTTCCTGACTAGGGATCCAATGTGTGCCCCTTGCATTGGAATTGCAGATTCTTGACCACTGAGAGGAAAGTCCCTCCCAGCACTCTGAGTTACTGCAAAAGGTATCAGGTGCTGATTGGGGGCAGAAAATAAACTGCCATTGGATCTGCATACAAGTACTAGGAGATTATCATGCAAGTGGAAATGATGTCATGGTATCCTGCGGTGATTAATACTCCATGTAACTCTTTACTGCAAAAACAAGTTACTTGTCTTGGCCCATTGCAGGGTCAAGTCCACTGTCTATCTTCTCAGTCACAGGACTCTTATCAGTCTGTCTGGGCTGCTATAACAAAGAGCCAGAGTATGGCACTTTATAAACAGCAGAGGTTTATTTCCTACAGTTGGGGATGCTAGATTGTCCAAGATCATGAAGTCAGCATGGTCAGGGGCTGCTAAAAGCCTTTCTCCTTACTGCATACTCCTGACCTCTCCTTGCTTCCTGACACAGCTGAAGAGCTAACAAGTTATCTAGGCCTCCTTTATAAGGCCACTAATCCCGTTCTTGGAGAAGTNTTGGGGATGCTAGATTGTCCAAGATCATGAAGTCAGCATGGTCAGGGGCTGCTAAAAGCCTTTCTCCTTACTGCATACTCCTGACCTCTCCTTGCTTCCTGACACAGCTGAAGAGCTAACAAGTTATCTAGGCCTCCTTTATAAGGCCACTAATCCCGTTCTTGGAGAAGTCAATGGCGCCCCACTCCAGTACTCTTGCCTGGAAAATCCCATGGATGGAGGAGCCTGGTAGGCTGCAGTCCATGGGATCGCGAAAAGTTGGACACGACTGAGTGACTTCACTTCCACTTTTCACTTTGATGCATTGAAGAAGGAAATGGCAACCCACTCCAGTGTTCTTGCCTGGAGAATCCCAAGGACCAGGGAGCCTGGGGGCTGCCGTCTATGGGGTCGCACAGAGTCGGACACAACTAAAGCGACTTAGTAGCAGCAGCAGCAGCAATCTCATTCTTGAGGGCTCCACACTTATAGTTTAACCACCTTTCAAAGGCTGCATTTCATAATTTCATCTCAGAGGTTAAGATTTCAACATATGAATTTTAGAGGGGACTAAACATTCAGACTATTACAGACTCTCCCCCTTTTGATGAACATTTTAAAGAAGATCTCCTGTTTTAGGGATCACTGTCTGTTAAATTCCCTTTCTTTTATTTCCTCAATTCACTCTCTAGTCTACACTACATCTACTCAGTCCCTCTATGTCTACGCCTTATTTACCAAAAGGTTTTTCTTCCTCCTCTTTTCTGATTGAGCTTGAAGATTTGTTAAACCCAGTTCTCTCATTTTTGGTGATCTTTAAAACAAATGATTTGTTTTTCTTTTCATAGGGAGAAGAAAGGATTTAAAAAGCACATACACTCTGAAGGTCTGGGGGCAGTAAAAGCTTGAATTCTTTATAAGGAAGAAGTAAAGAACAAACAAGAATTATCAGTTGATCCTTGCTTTTCTGTGACAATTAATTTTAAGCATTAATGACATAAGGGATGTTTTCTAGCAACTTCCTGGGTAGTTTTAATTTATTATTCATAAACTGAAATTTGGTAGCTAGAGACAAGCACCTTACCACTTCAGTTTGCTTAAGAAGCCCGTGAACCATGTCAAAAATCCCAAGTCCCTTAGCAGATGGATAAGGTTAGAAAGTTGGAATCTCTGTTGTGTGAATAGAGGATATTTGTAAACTTTTTGTCTTGACTGTGTATTAATCACTGTGTTTGGTTTCTTTTATTATAATAATTCATACCTTTATTAATACAAAGTTGTTTGCATAACATATTATACAGTATCAGTGACACTTGAAGATACTGTCATGAATGGATACAGCTAAAGTAACACCTAACTTGCTATAAGTATAATTATAGTAAAATATTTTGGTAATATTTAGGAACATTAGAAATTGTCTTTACTATTTCATCCCTATATTAGTTAAAATATTTCATATAAATCTTTTAATATTTAATTTAAATAGTATATATTTAAATATTTTAATGAAATCTTTAAGAATTTGTATAATTTCCTATCAGGACCTTGGCTGAAACATTTTTCTTCAGCCTGTACTTTATTTCTGCTAAATTCTTTTGTTCTGTCAGGTAAAAATTGTTCCCCACGGAGTTCTTTGTGCTTCAAAAATATTGGAGAAGTTTAACAGTTCTTTTCCAACAAAGATGAAATTAGCATAGCTGACAATAAGGAAAAAACCCCAAACATATAAGCATATCATTGTTGACTGGAATCTAGAACTTGTGAGACAATGACCTGTTTCCTATGCAATTATGTCATGGCCTGAAATGCCTCAGATGTTGCTGTTCAGGCAACATCAAAGAACCATGACGATCTCATGGTCTGAACTGCTTTGTGAAATGCCTAATATCAATGATAGCATGCACCCCTCAGTTACTCAGTGCTGTTTATTGAAATAATTCAGAAGAGCTAAAAATGTTTGCCAAGATTGGAAATCCAGAAAAAAAAAAAATCTCTGTGAATGTGCTGATTGTATTTTTTTGTTTGTGTGTTTAACCTGTTGAGGCTTTCACTATTAGTGGGCTGTTAATGAAGGTACCAGCAAAGGATAAAGTAAATCAATGAAATAGTCTCCAGTTCATCAGGAAGATAGGTAATTATTTGTGATTATTTGTAATAATAAATAATAAAATAATCTGAGTATTTGGGGGCATGTGTATTTGTATAATTATGGGTTTCTATCTTTCTGCTGCATTTTGACCATCAGGATAAATATAAGGAACATTTCAATTATACATAGTTGAGTCAACCTCTAAACCAACTGAGTTACTTTCTGCTCTTCAATGTAGTGTGNCTCAAGCAATCACATGCGCAGCTGTAAGAGTCCTGCAGGCAGGCTAGAAAGCCATCAGAGGGGTTTTTGGATTGAAACACTCTTTCAAATGCAGAAGACTAAAGCCCTTAGTTGACTTTTTCCAGAGAATGGACAGAGTGGAAAAGCAGGCAGATTCTTAGTTTTGGGGGGTACATGCCCAGGAAATGCCAGGGAGAAAAACCCTGAGATTTGACTCGTCCTTGCCCATCAAAATCTCCTGCCGCGTGACCTTGTCACGGGTGGGATTCCTCATGCTGGCTCCCGGCAATACTTAATTCTTTTAGAACATCTAAGAATTGGAAAGTGTGTTTCATAAAATGTAGGTCACACATACATAAATATTTTATTATACACTAATTATCCGTATATAACAAGAAATTAGCCAAATGACAATAATAAAATACTTAAAGCTGTTTTATAAATTCGGAATGATTTCTAAAGGATTTTACTATTCCATATCCAATTATTAGTGCTTTTGTTTAGCAAGTAGATAGCTAATATGTTAATAGGAAAGTTCAAATTTATTAGCCTTCTTAGAAAATTGCCTACTTTTTAGGGGAAATTGCATTAATTCTCTTGATTCCTGGATCACAAATATTGCCACAGAAGTAAAGAGTGGATAAAAATTACATTTTAAAACTAATTCTTAAAAAACACACACACACACTAAAACTAACTCTCGAGACACAGATTTTGTCAAAACAATCATATATGTTTTTATTTTTTAATATAAATTTATTAATTTTAATTGGAGGCTAACTACTTGACAATATTGTGTTGGTTTTGCCATACATCAACATGAATCTGCCACAGGTATACACGTGTTCCCCATCCTNGTCAAGACCATCCTCAAGAAAAAGAAATGTAAAAAGGCAAATTGGTTGTCTGAGGAGGCCTTACAAAATACTAAGGAAAGAAGAGAAGTGAAAGGCAAATGAGAAAAGGAAAGATATATCCATTTGAATGCAGAGTTCCAAAGAATAGCAAGGAGAGTTAAGAAAGTCTTCCTCCGTGATCAATGCAAAGACATAGAGGTAAACAATAGAATGGTAAAGACTAGAGATCTCTTTAAGAAAATTAGAGATACCAAGGGAACATTTCATGTAAACATGGGCTCAATAAAGGACAGAAATGGGATGGACGTAACAGAAGCAGAAGATATTAAGAAGAGGTGGCAAGAATACACAGAAGAACTGTACAAAAAATATCTTCACGACCCAGATAATCACAATAGTGTGATCACTCATCTAGAGCCAGATATCTTGGAATGTGAAGTCAAGTGGGCCTTAGGAAGCATCACTACAAAGCTAGTGGAGGTGATGGAATCCCAGTTGAGCTATTTCAAATCTTAAAAGATGATGCTATGAAAGTGCTATGCTCAATATGACAGCAAATTTGGAAAACTCATCATTGGCCACAGGACTGGAAAAGATCAGTTTTCATTCCAATCCCAAAGAAAGGCAATGCCAAAGAATGCTCAAACTACCACACAATTGCACTCATCTCACAAGCTAGCAAAGTAATGCTCAAAATTCTCCAAGCCAGGCTTCAATAGTATGTGAACCATGAATTTCCAGATGTTCAAGCTGGATTTAGAAAAGGTAGAGGAACCAGAGATCAAATTGCCATCATCAGTTGGATTATTGAAAAAGCAAGAGAGTTCCAGAAAAAAATAAAACATCTACTTCTCGTTTATTTACTATGCCAAAGCCTTTGACAGTTATGGATCACAACAAACTGGAAAATTCTGAAAGCGATAGGAATACAAGACCACCTGACCTGCCTTCTGAGAAATCTGCATACAGGTCAAGAAGCAATAGTTAGAACTGGACATGGAAAAACAGACTGGTTCCAAATCGGGAAATGAGTACATCAAGAATGCATATTATTACCCTGCTTATTTAACTTATATGCCAGATACATCATGAGAAATGCTGGACTGGACGAAGCACAAGCCAGAATCAAAATTGCTGGGAGAAATATCAATAACCTCAATTATGCAGATGACACCACCCTTAGTGCAGAAACAGAAGATGAACTAAAGAGCCACTTGATGAAAGTGAAAGAGGAGAGTGAAAATATTGACTTCAAGCTCAACATTCAGAAAACTAAGATCATGGCATCTGGCCCCATCACTTCATGACAAATAAATGGGGAAACAGTGACAGACTTTATTTTTGGGGGCTCCAGAATCACTGCAGGTGGTAACTTCAGCCATTAAATTAAAAGTCACTTACTCTTTGGAGGAAAAGCTATGACCAATGTAGACACTATATTAAAAATCAGAGACATTATTTTGCCAACAAAGGTTCCATCTAGTAAAAACTATGGTTCTTCCAGTAGTCATTTGTGGATGTGAGAGCTGGCCTATAAGGAAATCTGAATGCTGAAGAACTGATGCCTTTGAACTGTGGTATTGGAGAAGACTCTTGAGAGTCCCTTGGACTGCAAGGAGATCTAACCAGTCCATCCTAAAGGAAATCAGTCCTGAATATTCATTGGAAGGACTGATGCTGAAGCTGAAACTCCAGTACTTTAGCCACCTGATGCAAAGAACTGACTCACTGGAAAAGACCCTGATGCTGGGAACGATTGAAGGCAGGAAGAGAAAGAGATGACAGAAGATGAAATGGTTGGATGGCATCAACGACTCAATGGACATGAATTTGGTAAACTCTGGGAGTTGGTGATGGATAGGGGAGTTTGGAGTGCTGTAGTCTATGGGGTTGCAAAGAGTCAGACACAACTGAGGGACTGAACTGTACTGAACCTTTATTAGTAGAGGAAATGTTCTTTNAAGAGATGACAGAAGATGAAATGGTTGGATGGCATCAACGACTCAATGGACATGAATTTGGTAAACTCTGGGAGTTGGTGATGGATAGGGGAGTTTGGAGTGCTGTAGTCTATGGGGTTGCAAAGAGTCAGACACAACTGAGGGACTGAACTGTACTGAACCTTTATTAGTAGAGGAAATGTTCTTTTGAACAATAAATTAATAGAAAAGACAGCAAAAGTGTTAATATTTTCAACCAATTATATTTGATACTTTTCAATGTCACTATTTAATATAACAAATCCTAATGTTATTATGCAAAAGTTGGATATGAAGAATTATCTGGAGTAAGTTTGGCCTTCAAGTATAAAATGAAGCAGGGCAAAGACTAACAGAGTTTTGTCAAGATAAAGCACTGGTCATAGCAAAAACCCTTTTCCAATAACACAGTAATGACTCTACACATGGACATCACCAGATAGCCAACACAGAAATCAGATTGATTATGTTCTTTGCAGCCAAAGATGGAGAAGTTCTATATAGTCAGCAAAAACAAGACCAAGAGCTGTGACTGAGATCATGAAATCCTATTGCAAATTTCTGGGTTAAATTGAAGAAAGTATGGAAAACAACTAGGCCATTCAGATATGATCTAAATCAAATCCTTTGTGATTATACAGTGGATCTGATGAATAGGTTCAAGGAGTTAGATCTGGTAGACAGAGTGCCAGAAGAATTATGGGCAAAGATTCATACATTGTGCAGGGGGCAATGGTTTAAACATACCAAATAAAAAGAAATGCAAGAAGGCAAAGTAGCTGAGACCTTACAAACATCTGCAAAAAGAGAAGTGAAGGCAAAGGAGAAAAGGCCAGATATAACCACGTGAATTCATTGTTCCAGAGAATAGCAAGGAGTGATAAGAAAGCCTTGTTAAGTGAACATGTAAAGAAATAGAGGAAAACAATAGAAAGGGAAAGAGCAGAGATCCCTTCAAGAAAATTGGAGATACCAAGGGAATATTTCTTGCAAGGAGAAGCACAGTAAAGGACAAAAACTGTAAGACCCAAACAGAAATAGAAGAGATTAAGATGAGGTGGCAAAAATACATGGAAAGATTATGCAAAAAATGTTTTAATGACCCAAATATCTGGGATGGTGGGGTCACTCACATAGTACTAGACATCCTAGAGTGTGAAGTAAGTGGGCCTTAGGAAACATTAATATGAACAAAGCTAGTGGAGGTGATAGAATTCCAGCTGGGCTATTTCAAATCCTCAAAGATGATGTTGTTAAAGTGCTGCATTCAATATCCCAGTAAATTTGGAAAACTCAGCAATGGCCACAGGACTGGAAAAGGTATGATTTCATTCTCATTTTAAAGAAAAGAACAAGAAAGAATGTTCAAATTACCATACAGTTGTGTTAATTTCACATGCTAGCAAGGTAATGCTCAAAATTCTTCAAGCTAGGCTTCAACAGTATGTGAACTGAGAACTTCCAGATATACAAGCAGGATTTAGAAAAGGCAGAAGAATCAGAGATCCAATTGCCAATGTCCACTGGATCATAGAAAAAAATAAAATTCCAAAAAAAAATCCATTTTTGCTTCATTTACTATGCTAAAGCCTTTGATTGTGTGGGTCACAACAAACTATGGAGAATTCTTAAGGGAATGGGAATACCTGTCTTCCGAGAAACATGTATGCATGAAAAGAAGAACAGTTAGATTCAGACTTGGAACAATGGAAAGGTTCAAAATTGGGAAAGCAGTCAAGGCTGTATATTGTTACACTGCATATTTTACTTCTGTCTGGATACATCATGGGAAATGCCAGGCTGGATGTAGCACAAGCTGAAATAAATATTGCCAGGAGAAGTATTCAACCTTATATATGCAGATGATACCATTCTAATGTCAGTAAGCAATGAGGAACTTAAGAGCCTCTTGATGAGGGTGAAAGAGTTGAGTGAAAAACCTGACTTAAAACTCAACATTAAATAGACTATGATCATGTCATTCAGCCCCATCACTTTATAGCAAATAGATGGGGAAAAAGTGAAAACAGTGACAGATTTTATTTTCTTGGTCTCCAAAATCTCTGCTGACTGTGAATGCAACAATGACATTAAAAGAAGCTTGCTCCTTGAAAGAAATGCTATGACAAACCTAGACTTCATATTAAACAGCAGAGACATTACTTTGCTGACAAAGTTCTGTATAGTCAAAACTATGGCTTTTCCATTAGTCGTGTATAGATGTGAGAATTGGACTACAAAGAAGGCTGAGAACTGAAGAATTGATGCTTTCAAACTGCAGTGCTAGAGAAGACTCTTGAGAGTCCCTTGAACAACAGAAGATCAAACCAGTCAATCATGAAGGAAATCAACCCTGATTATGAACTGGAAAGACTGATGCTGAAGCTCCAATACTTTGGCCACCTGATTCAAAGAGCTAGCACATTGGAAAAGACTCTGATGTAGGGACACTTTGAGGGCAAGAGGAGAAGGGTGTGACAGGATGAGCTGCTTGGATGGCACCACTGACTCAATGCACATGAGTTTGAGCAAATTCCGAGATATGGTGAAGGACAGAGAAGCCTGGTGTGCTGCCGTTCATGGGATTATAATGAGTTGGACATGATTTAGCTACAGAACAACAGCAATAGCTAAAAAAGAAAGATGGAAGAGTTCCAACTTAATGGATTCCCTTAATACAATCCTAAAAAGGGTAAATGGAGAAGGCAATGGCAACCCACTCCAGTACTCTTGTCTGGAAAATCCCATGGGTGAAGGAGCCTGGTAAGCTGCAGTCCATGGGGTCATGAAGAGTCAGACACGACTGACCGATTTCACTTTCACTTTTCACTTTCATGCATTGGAGAAAGAAATGGCAACCCACTCCAGTGTTCTTGCCTGCAGAATCCCAGGGACGAGGGAGCCTGGTGGGCTGCTGTCTATGGGGTGGCACAGAGTCGGACATAACTGAAGTGACTTAGCAGCAGCAAAGAGGGTAAATAACTAAATTCTACATAGAGATAATAAGGGACTTTAAAGATATTAAAATTTGCATAATTTTCTGAAACCTTCCAGAGACCAATTATGAATCAAGCAATGGCACCCCACTCCAGTACTTTTGCCTGGAAAATGCTATGGATGGAGGAGCCTGAAAGGCTGCAGTCCGTGGGATAGCTGAGGGTCGGACACGACTGAGTGGCTTCACTTTCAGTTTGCACTTTCATGCATTGAAGAAGGAAATGGCAACCCACTCCAGTGTTCTTGCCTGGAGAATCCCAGGGACGGGGGAGCCTGGTGGGCTGCTGTCTATGGGGTCGCACAGAGTCCGGCACGACTGAAGTGACTTAGCAGCAGCAGCAGCTTTAATTAGGTTTTTAAATATTGACAACAAATGATTATAAACATGTACATTTAAAACAATAAAAGGGACATCATGTGTTTGAACATATTTAATGATATTTTCAAAAGATTTTTACTGTCTGCTCATCTTAAAGAGAGAGCTACACAGAGTTAGTGATTCTTGAGAAAAAGACACAAAGAGATTTGAGGAGAGGAGGGACGTCCACAATATTGTAAAGTAAAAACAAAAAATTATACTTAAAAAAATTTTCAGCATAAATATCAACAGTTATGTTTCATGAACTTTTCTCTAAACAGTCATTTGAAAAGGGCACATATAGAATTTTAGAGAAGTAGCAAAATTGCTCAAATATTGGTCACTTCATGTAACATTCCCTTTAAAATCATGTGTAATTTAGTACCCCCAAACAAAGTTGTTTAAATTGAAAAGGTGGAAAGTGCAAAATTATCTAAGTTGGCAATAAACTTTACTAAATGTTTTACCATAAATAAATAAATCACTTTTCAAGCTTTCACAAATATGATTCTTGGGACTTCCCTGGTAGCCCAGTGTTTAAGAATCTCCCTTCATTGGAAAGTGGGTTCAGTTCCTGTTCAGCAAACTATGATCCCACTTGCCATGAAGCCATTATACTCACAAGTTATATCTACTGAGCCTGCACAGCCGAAATTAAAAAAAAAATACAATTATTGGTACATACTCCTCACTGAGGTAGTCTAGCAAAATATGAGCCAATGACTGCTGCTTTAAAAAAAAAAGGGGGGGGGCATTTTCTGGATAGTTTTCATTAGGGTTGTGAGTTTGTTTCCTTCTACTCATCTTCTCTTGATAGGTATATCATAACATGGGGACATTTTGTGCACTGAAGGTAGTTTTTCTAATCCTTCAAATTTACAAAAGTTGAATTTCTAAGCTGTACAAGACTTTCCCTTTGGACTCCAACTTGTATTATCTCGCTGCTTGAATTATACTGCTTTTCAATCAACTGTATTCTTTAACTTTTACACATTCATGAATTGTGTTGGAGAGTGGGATATAAGATATTTGTTGGTCAGAGTGGAAAAATTCTCACAACATACACATATTTTGTAGCAGGTGCTGGGCTGGGTAATAAAAGTTTAATGTTCTTTAGTCACTAAGTCGTGTCTAACTCTTTGCAACCCCATGAACTGCAGCACTCCAGGTTTCCCTGTATTTCACTGTCTCCTGCAGTTTGCTCAAACTTGTGTCCATTGAGTCAGTGATACCATCCAATTATCTCATCCTGTGTAACCTCCTTGTTCTCCTGCCCTCAATCTTTCCCAGATCAGAATCACTTCTAATGAGTTGGCCCTTTGCATAAGGTGGACAAAGTTTTGGAGCTTCAACTTCAACATCAGTCCTTCCAATGAACATTTAGGACTGATTTCCCTTAAGATGGACTGGTTTGATCTCCTTGTTGTCCAAGGGACTCTCAAGAGTCTTCTCCAACACCACAGTTCCAAAGTATCAGTTTTATAATGCTCACCCTTCTTTATGTTCCAACTCTCACTTCTGTACATGACCTACTAGAAAGGCCATATCTTTGACTCTATGGACCTTTGTTGGCCAAGTGATGTCTGCTTTAAATACGCTGTCTATGTTTGTCATAGCTTTTCTTCCAAGGATCAGGCAGGCATCTTTTGATTTCATGGCTGCAGTCACTAGCCACATTGGTATAAGAATAAATCTGATAATCTGTCAATATTCAACTAATTGAAAATATGTATCATTCTAGGTCCCCAGAAATATGACTTCTATTGTCATGGATTCAAGAAATTCTTGCACTTAGCAACAAAATTCCTTCCAATAACCCCTTCCAAGAGCTGTCTGTAACTCTGAAAATGTGAGGAAGAAAGAATAGTTTTCAGCCAAAAGAAAGAAAAATATACAATGCTCTCTAGTTGTTTGCCAGCTACGCTTTCAGATTCTTTCTTTTCTTGAATAGGTAAAGAAAATAACCTTACTATATGATATACATAAGTTCCTGCCAAGTTTCTTTTTTGAAAAAATAATTTCACTTATTTATTTAGGCTGTGCTGGATCTTCGTTGCTGTGTGGGCTTTTTTCTAGCTGAGAGGGCGGGAACTACTCTTTGGTTGTGGTGTGCAGGCTTCTTGATGATGTGGCTTCTCTTGCTGCTGAACACAGGCTCTAGAGTGAGGGAGCTTTAGCGGTTGGCATCTCCTGGGGGCTAGAGCACAGGCTCAGTAGTTGAGGCTCAGAGACTTAGTTGCTCTGTGGCGTATTGCATCTTCCTGGATCAGGAATAGAACCCATGTCTCCTGAATTGGCAGGCGGATTCTTTACCACTGAGCCACCAAGGAAGCCCATACTGCCAAGTTTCAAATAATTGTTACTTTATGGGAATACAAAGAACTTTCAGTAATGTAAATCATTAAATTTCAGACCCATTATATTTGACAATATGCTAGCAAACACTTAGAAGTATAGAAAGTTTCAACTTACTAAAAATCAGTGGTGAACATTGAGACCTACCATGAAACACAAAATTATTTTTCTTTCATAATGAAGCCACAAGAGAGACAGGATTTAAATTAATTAAAATGGTTGCATAATCCATGCTTATATGAAATGTTAAACTACCAATTGTCCAGAGGCAAAGGAGAAAACTATTCTTAATGTACTCCCATATAATTAAGGTCATGAATATATTTATACTCTTTGTCAGTATTCATAATAGTATAGTTTTCTGTGTTGTCAAGAAGAATTTTAATATCACACTCTAACTTCTTGGTGGGAAAGGACTTAGATATGAGTAGGAAGAGTTGTCCTCGGGGATAAATGGCAGATTTTATAATTCTAACCAAGTAAAGGTTATGCTCTACAGCTCATAGTTACTGAAGCTATTAAGAAGGGTCTATGAATTATATGCTTGGATTATAACTTAGTTATCATGCTGTGTTGGGTAGTAGGCTCAGAGAATAAAATGTAGAGTCAATAAACAAGAAACAAGAAACATAAAGGAAGTTCTGGTTTGTTAGATAGAATAGTAACTAAAATTGATTTTAAGAACTTCAGAGAAACAGATTGATTTTCACTTTTGAGTTTCTTAGACTCATTGACCATAGCTTTGACTAGATGCACTTTTGTCGGCAAAGTGATGCCTGTGCTTTTTAATATACTGTCTAGGTTTGTCATAGCTTTTCTTTCAAGGAGCAAATGTCTTCTAATTTCATGGCTGCAGTCACCATCTGCAGTGATTTTGGAGCCCAAGAAAATAAAACTTCTCACTATTTCCACTGTTTCCCCATCTACTTGCCTTGAAGTGATGGAACTGGCTACTATGATCTTAGTTTTTTAAACGTTGAGTTTTAACCCAAATTTTTCACTCACCTCTTTCAATTTCATCAGGCTCTTTAGTAGAAGGATTCTTTTAAAGCAAGATCAGCACACTTTTTCTAAAATAGCATATATTTTAGGTTTGTGGGTCATATGTTTTTTGTTACAGCTATTCTCTTTTCCATTGTAGCACAAAAGGAGCCATAAAGACCACTATATTGCAATCTTATCCCTGCTTTTATAAAATTGAATTACTGGCTGAAGACATTTAAATTCCATGTAATTTTGATATTCCAGAGCATCCACAAAGAGGTGAAATACCTATCTAGCTTTGGCAGGATGGAAATTGTTTACTTGAGAGTACCTTGAACTGCAAGGAGATCAAACCAGTCAATGCTAAAGGAAGTCAGTCTTGAATATTCATTGGAAAGACTCATGCTGAAATTGGAGCTCCTAAACTTTGGCCATGTGAAAAGAAGCAACTCATTGGAAAAGATCCTGATGCTGGGAAAGACTGAAGGCAAAAGAAAAAAGGAGTGGCAGAGGATGAGACAGACTCACTCAAAGGATATGAATTAGAGCAACCTCCAAGAGATAATGAAAGACAGGGGAGCCCGGCATGCTGTAGTCCACGGGGTTACAAAGAGTTGGACGTGATTTGGTTACTGAACAATACAACAATGAGAGAGAGAGAGAGACAATCTTTATGAGTCCCTTCCTGCTCCTTGTACTGAGATGGAGTGCTTATATTTGCAGTTTACATAATGTATGCTCTTTGGAGGAGTCAAAGTCAAAACTTCCCATAATCCTTAAAATCACCACAGTTAATATGATTTAAAATTGTGAAAGGAGTACATCAAGGCTTTAAATTGTTACCCATCTTATTAAACAAATAGGCAGAGTACATCCTGTGAAATGTTGGGCTGGATGACACATAAGCTGGTGTCAAGATTGCCAGGAGAAATACCAACAACCTCAGATATACCACTTTAATGGCAAATGATACCACTTTAATGGCAGAAAGTGAAGAAGAACTAAAGAGCCTTTTGATGAAAGAAGAGAGAGAAAAACTCAACATTCAAAAAACTAAGACCATGGCATCTAGTCCCATCACTTCGTGGCAAATAGATAGGGAAAAAGTGGAAATAGTTACAGATTTTATTTTCTTGGGCTCCAAGATGCTTGCTCCTTGAAAGAAAAGCCATGAGAAACATAAACAGTGTATTAAAAAGCAGAAGCAACACATTGCCAACAAAGGTCTGTATAGTCAAAGCTATGTTTTTTTACAGTCATCATGTACAGATGTGAGAGTTGAACCATAAAGAAGGTTGAACACCAAAGAAATGATGCTTTTGAACTGGGATGCTGGAGAAGACTCTTGAGAGCCCCTTGGACTTCAAGGAGATAAAACTAGTCAATCCTAAAGGAAATCAACCCTGACTGTTCACTGGAAGGACTGATGATGAAGCTGAAGTTCCATAGTTTAGCCACCTAATACAAAGAGCAGACTCATTGGAAAAAGACCCTCAGGCTAAGAAAGTTTGAAGGCAAGAGGAGAAGAAAGTGACTGATGGCAAGATGGTTGTATGGTATCATTGACTCATGGACATGAATTTGAGCAAGTTCTGAGAGATAGTGAAGGACAGGGAAGCCTAGCGTGCCATGGTTCAGGGGCTTGCCAACAGTCAGATGTAAGTTAACAACTGAATAACAATATCAATGAGTTTCATTATAGTTAATATTGTGCTATGGCTTCTTATCTGAATCTTTTCCTCCACTCCATTCCACAAGAGAGAGGATCGTGTTCATGTTGTGGATTATCTGTGATCAGTGTCTCTTCTTTACATGATAATGAGAGTATCCAAGTCTTGTTCATCAAATATAGGACAAATTTAATCCAAAAATCCATTTTAAGATACCATTTCTGAAACCTATGTTAATAACTCTATTAGAGCTTCAGAAGGAAAATATGACATATTCATAACAGGTCATAGCATATAAATTAATGAAAGAATTATCTGCAGAAGCATGGGCATACCAAAGTGAATCAGGTGTTGGTCCTTCAGTCATGCCTGACTCTTTGCAATTCCATGGTTTGTACCCTGCCAGGCTCTTCTGATTATGGAATTCTCCAGGCAAGAATATTGTAGTGGGTTGCCATTCCTTTCTCCAGGGGATTTTTCTAACCAGAGATCAAACCCAGGTCTCCCCCATTGCAGGCAGATTCTTCACCATCTGAGCCACAAGGGAGGCCTGATGGAATGGTGAGTAGCCATAGGACTAACAGATTCTTTGAACTGTGGTGTTGGAGAAGACTCTAGAGAGACTCTTGGGCTGCAAAGAGACCAAACCAGTCCATCCTAAAGGAAATCGTTCTTGAATATTCATTGGAAGGACTGATGCTGAAGCTGAAACTCCAATACTTTGGCCACCTGATGCGAAGAACTGACTCATTAGAAAAGACCTTGATGCTGGGAAAGATTGAAGGAAGGAGAAGAAGGGGACAACAGAGGATGAGGTGGTTGGATGGCATCACTAACTCAATGGACATGAATTTGAATAAACTCTAGGAGTTGTTGGTGGACAGGGAAACTTGGTGTGCTGCAGTCCATGGGGCCACAAAGAGTTGAACAAGACTGAGCAACTGAACTGAACTGAACAGCTTCTCTGGGTCTGGATGGGGGAAGTAGGTTTATCAGAACCTGGTAAGAACTGTAGCTATTGGAAAAGTAAAGGAAGCCCACAAAAAGGAGTTCTGCTTATAGAAGAACTTAACACTGTTAGAATCGTTGCCCCTTAGGGAGAAAGCAGGAATGGAATACCCTACCCTGTCTCTGTTTTCACCCTTCAAAATACTGCTGATTATTTCCATTTGATGCAGAAGGCAAAGGAAACCAGGTAATGGAAGTTCCTAGAAATCACTCTTGCAGGACCCAGTAATGCAGAAATATTTAGAGAAAGGATACTGAGGGTAATCAGAAAATTCCTCAAGCTATGACTCTGGCTACATTACAAGTTATGGGTTAGTTGGGGGATAAGCCTGATGAGATACTCCTATCAGTGATTCCCTTGATTATCTGCCAAAGTTCTCTTCAAGGACTGAAGTAAGGAGGTATAAAAGGATGGTTACCTGCCCTGTTTAGAAAGCTATAATTCTTTCAGTTCAGTTCAGTTAGGTTACACATCGTGTGCCATTCTTTGGGGCCCCATGGACTGCAGCACGCCAGGCCTCCCTGTCCATCACTAAGTCCCAGACCTTACTCAAACTCATGTCCACTGAGTCAATGATGCCATCCAGCCACCTCACTCTCTGTTGTCCTCTTCTCCTCCTGCCTTCAATCTTTCCCAGCATCAGGGTCTTTTATACTGAATCAGTTCTTTGCATCAGGTGGCCAAAGTCAGGGAGTTTCAGCTTCAGGATCAGTCCTTCCAATGAATATTCAGCACTTATTCCTTTACAATGGACTGGTTGGATCTCCTTGCAGTCCAAGAGTCTCTCAATACTCTTCTCCAACACCACAGTTCAAAAACATCAATTCTTCGGTGCTCAGCTATCTTTATAGTCCATCTCTCACATCCATACATGACGACTGGGAAAACCATAGCTTTGACTAGATGGACCTTTGTTGGTAAAGTGATATCTCTGCTTTTGAATATGCTGTCTAGGTTGGTCATAGCTGTTCTTCCAAGGAGCAAGTGTCTTTTAATTTCATTGGCTACAATTACCATCTGCAGTGATTTTGGAGCCCAAGGAAATAGTCTCTAACTGTTTCCATTGTTTCCCCATCTATATGCCATGAAATGATGGGACCAGATGCCATTGGATCTTAGTTTTCTGAAGAGTTTTAAGCCAACTTTTTCACTCTCCCCTTTCACTTTCAAGAGGCATTTTAATGCCTCTTCACTTTCTGCTGTAAGAGTGGTGTTATCTGGATACCTGAGGTTATTGATATTTCTTCCAGTAATCTTGACTCTAGCCTGTGCTTCATCCAGCCCAGCATTTGGCATGATATACTCTGAAATAAGTTAAATAAGCATGGCAATATACAATGCTGATGTAATCCTTTCTCAATTTGGAAACAGTTTGTTGTTTCATGTCCAATTCTAACTGTTGATTCTTGACCCACATACAGATTTTTCCGAAGGCAGGTCAGGTGGTCTTGTATTCCTATCTCTTGAAGAATTTTCCAGTTTGTTATGATCCACACAGCCAAAGGCTTTGGCATAGTCAATAAAGGAAAAGTAGATGTTTTTCTGGAACTTTCTTGCTTTTTCCATGATCCAACAGGTGTTGGCAAATTGATCTCTGATTCCTCTGCCTTTTCTAAATCCAGCTTGAACATCTGGAAATTCACTGTTCATGTACTGTTGAAGCCTGGTTTAGAGAATTTTGAGCACTACTTTGCTAGCATGTGAGATGAGTACAATTGTGCAGTCGTTTGAACCTTCTTTGGCATTGCCTTTCTTTGGGGTTGGAATGAAAACTGACCTTTTCCAGTCCTGTGGCCACTGCTGAGTTTTCCAAATTTGCTGGCACATTGAGTACAGCAGTTTCACGGCATCATCTTTCAGGATTTGAAATAGCTCAACTGGAATTCCGTCACCTTCACTAGTTTTATTTGTGGTGATGCTTCCTAAGGCCCACTGAACTTCACATTCCAGGATGTCTGGCTCTAGGTGAGTGATCACACCATCATGATTATCTGGGTCATGAAGATCTTTTTTGTATAGGTCTTATGTGTATTCCTGCCACCTCTTCTTAATATCTTCTGCTTCTGTTAGGTCCGTACCATTTCTGTCCTTTAGAAAGCTGTAGTTCTTTATTAAATGGAATCTGCATGTATTTGAGAGATAGTGACAAATTAAGAAGAGAAATAAAAGAGAGAATATGAGAAGAAATAGTGAAGTGGAAAGGCAGTAGAGGAGACAGGAGGGAGGGATGGTGAAGAGAAACAACATGAGAAAGGGGGGGGAGAAGAGAGGAAAGCAGACTGAGTTGGAAAAGAAATGGCTAAACGTATAGATTTGCAAATATAAAAAGTTTAAGTCTTAGCATAATCTCTCCTTTCAGTGGATTCTGAAGAGTGTAATATTTAGACATTTATATCATCTATTTGATTTTTTCCATGATATAATTGATCTTTACTTACTTTGATACAAATCCTCATTCAAACTAGTTTGGTTAGAGTAATACTCATTTCTGGCATTAGATCAGTTTGTAAATAAGGACAATGCTGCATTAAAAAACAAAGCTTATGGCTAAGGTAAACTTTCACTATCCAACACCAGAACCTCATTGTTAACAAAGAAAAAGAACACAAAATCAACTTTTAGTGAACACTTAAATAACATCTTGTGTCCAGTTGCTAAGTTGTGTCCAACTCTTTGTAACCCCAAGGACTGTAGAACACCAGGTTTTCCTGTCCTTCACTGTCTCCTGGAATTTGCTCAGATTCATGTCCTTTAAGTTGGTGGTGCTACCTAAACATCTCTCCCTCCACCACCCTTTTCTTTTGCTTCAGTCTTTCCCAGCTTCAGGGTCTTTTCCAATGTGCCAGCTCTTTGCATCAGGTGGCCAAAGTACTGGACCTTCAGCTTCAGCATTAGTCCTTCCAATGAATATTCAGGACTGATTTCCTTTAGGACTGACTGGTTGGCTCTCCTTGCTGTCCAAGAGACTCTCAATAGCATTCTCCAACACCACAGTTCAAAAGCATCAGTTATTCAACATCTGATTTCCTCACCTGTCTTATTGGAGGCGCTGTACCTCTCTGTCCTCTTGGCTGCATTTTGCTCAGATTTACTTTCCTGATTCACCTCTCCCTTCTACCTTTTGCCAGGGTAGAAGGGCCTGACTTTGAGCATTTTATAAATGGAATGAAAAGTGTATAGTGTTACTTTCTGAGTCCTTCTCTAAGGATATATAATGCTCGTGGAAGAGCATGGATTGTCATCCATGTTGGAAAAGAAGTTCCCTCAGTTGCAAATATTTTTCAAGCTTTTTTGGTTGGAGATGTTTCACCCTCTTCCATAACTACATCTCCCTTTTGGCTGGCATATTGATTTACATCTGTGTTTCTGGTGACCTATTTTTTTAATGGATGGGAAATATAGGAGGCTTTTTCCTTTGTTTTTTAGCTTTTTAAATATATTTTATTGAAGTATAGTTGATTTACAATGCTGTTAATTTCTGCTGTACAGCAACGTGATTCATTTATACATATGCATGTATATTACTTTTCAATTTTTTTTCTATTTCAATTATTACAGATCATTGACAGAGTTCTCTATGCTATACAGTAGGTATCTTATTTCCTTATTCTTTTCCAATATGCTTTATCACAGGATATTGAATAGGTGCTATATGGTATGACTTTGTTGTTTATCCATCCTATATATATTATTTTTTTTAAACTTTGTCATCCAATATGGAGAGTTTAAAATAAAAAATAATAATTAGTACTTAGTTATTACATATAATATTTCCACCCCCAAATCCAACACTGGTGAGTATTTCTTTAATGTTTTATTGATGGCTTTTCCAAATTTACTTAAAAGTAAATTTTTATTTTTTAAACTGAATTTTCTCCCTCAGATGATTCATCACAATACTTTATAATTTATGAAGTGAAGTGAAAGTCGCTCAGTCGTGTCTGACTCTTTGTGACCCCATGAACTATACAGTCCATAGTATGCTCTAGGCCAGAATGTTGGAGTAAGTAGCCTTTCACCTCTCCAGGGAATCTTCCCAACCCAGGGATTGAACCCAGGTCTCCCACATTGCTGGCAGATTCTTTACCAGCTGAGCCACAAGGGAAACCCTAGCAATTTATAGTGACTAAAAATAACTGTTCTTTTTTAGTTGCATAATTTAACTTTTAAGTTTCAATTAAGATATTTTTGTTGGTGTAAGAATAATGAATGTAATGGCAAGATATATAGGAAATTTTGTGTGACTTCACAGCAATCTATAATATCCTACTACATGAATCTCTGTGATTGAAANAACCCTAGCAATTTATAGTGACTAAAAATAACTGTTCTTTTTTAGTTGCATAATTTAACTTTTAAGTTTCAATTAAGATATTTTTGTTGGTGTAAGAATAATGAATGTAATGGCAAGATATATAGGAAATTTTGTGTGACTTCACAGCAATCTATAATATCCTACTACATGAATCTCTGTGATTGAAATTCAAATAATTTCTTGATGATCATGATTTAACTGTTTAGAAAGTGGAAATTTGCTTAAATAATCTTTTGCCTTAAACAGTGGGCCAAGAATAAAGTAATTTCTCTTCTTTTGAGAGATATCTATTTTGAGTGATGGGTTATTTTTAATTATGTTGGTATTTTATATTTATTCCAGGTCAATGGACATCTGATGATTTATGGACAGGTAATAAGAAACTTAACTGACTTTTTGAATAATTAAAATAATAATTTTTTCTGGCATTCAATCCTTAAAAAATTATTTTCTTTTATTTACTTTGCAGTAATTTTTTTCTGGTTTATTTTTTTAATGACCTCCATTTTTAGCATCTTCTTTATAATTTCTCAGTTACTAAATTTTAAGTGGTTGAAATATTTTTTCTCACCAACTTTCTAGCAGTAAACAGTTTAACAGTATAGCTAATAGCTTTCATAGTGATATAATTTACATTTAAAAGTAATGAATTTACATAAAATGTGTCTTTGATTCAGTCTGATTCTTTGTGACTCCATGGGCTATAGTTTGCCAGGCTCATCAGTCCATGGAATTCTCCAAGCAAGAATACTAGGAGTCGGTTACCATTTCCTACTCCAGGGGATCTTCCCCACCCAGGGGTTGAAGCC
>SJYA01002562.1:319217-466328 GCA_006410615.1 Neotragus moschatus | reverse complement strand
AAACACACAGAACAGAATATGGAGAACTAGAGACCAAACTCCTAGAAAGAATGATACTTAGTAATGAGGACGACTCCATCTCTAAGTGGCACTAAGAGCAACAATTCTCGAGGAAGAGAAGAAGCAGTTCTTTACACACTGGGTTTATTTATATTGCATTTGAGATGTGAAATAAGAAAGCTGCCAGCATAATTAAGGACTAGCATGTGGTGCTATTACCCTCTGAGGACAGCTTGGAGAACATACCTGATGTTTAAATACAGTCTTCACATTTTACCCTACTCCATGAAGCACGTGGAGGGAGAATTCAGGGGGCAGATGTGATTTTCGGAAATTGCAGATACTTCCCTAGAGAGAGAGAGAAGTGGGTGGGAAATTAATTATAACAACATCTGGCCCATAAGTCTTAAGACTGGAGAGTCTCTAGTAGCAAACTATTCTGGAAGTCCTTTAGTGAGGTGATTGATGAACTTTTTTCTGTAACGGGCCACACTGTGTATATTTCAGTCTTGCCATCCATATCATCTCTGTTGCAACTACCTAATTGCATTTTTCCAGCAAAATTAGCAAGATGTAAATGAACGGACATGGCTATTTTCCAAGAAACTTTTAAAAGAGTACAAATGAACTTATTTACAAAGCAGTAGAGTCATGGATGCAGAAAACAAACTTGGTTACCAGGGGATAAGGGAGGAAAGTGATAAACTGAGAGCTTGAAATGGACATATACTCACTATTATCAGAAAAATAGATGACTAATAAGAATCTGCTGTATAGTACAGTATAGTATAGATGAGAAAAGAATGTTAAAAACAGTGACTCTATGTCTATATGCATTTTATGGCATTCTTCACTAGAAATTATTATGTTATTGTACATGGCATTTTGAAATCAATATTTCCCAATCTGGTGTAGAAATTGGTTGAAATAGAGTTTATTGGTGGTGTGTTTTATCTTATTACAACATTAATAGGCACCAATACTGAGATTTTGATATTAGTAGATCTAGATGGGTATTTGGAATTTATTTGTAAAATCACCTCAGAGCATTCTCATACACTACCAAGTCTGGAAATCACTAGATGAGTTTGTACATAATTTGAATAACAAAGAAATACTCTCTTATCACCAAGAGAAACATTTCTGACCTTTCAGAGTCTTATTCACAGGAAACAGGAATCTGTTCATTGGTTGGGCTCCACTTAGAAAGTGATCTGTTTTATGTCAAGGGAATTTGAGAGTCATTTAGCACACATAGAACATTAATTGGGACAGAGAGAATGCAGTTTTCAAAAAGAATACCAACCCTTACTAGAAAGATAGAAAAGAAAAGAGAATTGCACTGATTAAAAGCTCAAATTTTTCTGTCGTTCTGGAATAACTTAATTGAGTAATCTTATACTTCTTCAGCTGTGCACACAGATCATAGCAATCGACCACTGAGAGAAATATACATGCGCTATTGCCATAGTCCTACAAATGACTAAGAAGCTGCTGGCCAGTGCAGGAGATGCAGGCTCAACCCCTGGGTCAGGAAGATCCCCTGGAGAAGGAAATGGCAATCCACTCCAGTATTCTGGCCTGGAAAATTTCTTGGACAGAGGAGCCTAGAAGGATACAGTCCATGGTGTCACAAAGAGTCAGACACAGCTTAGTGATAAAGCATGTATGCACGCAAAAAATTAAAGATATGCAGACAAAACCATGCACTTCATCTTCATTACTGGAGAAAGTGCCTGTAGGGTAATTCACTTCCCTTTTTAGAATAAAAATAAAATTTTAGAGTCAAATTTATGTCAGCTCATGTGTGTCACTTTCTGAAATTGAAAGGTGTTTTTCTGAAGTCTTCTTCATAGTCAGCAGTCATCTGACATGACAATAAAAGTATGGATGAAGGGTATTATGAAAGAAAACATAAAAATATATGTTGTTGTTGTTCAGTCACCAGGTCCTGTCCGACGCTTTGCAACCCCATGGACTGCAGCATGCCAGGCCTCTCTGTCCCTAGTACATGGTGTGTGTGCTCAGTTATGTCTGACTCTTTGCAGCCCCTTGGACTATAGCCCAGTAGGCTTCTCTGTTTATGGAATTTTCCAGGCAAGAATGCTGGAGTAGGTTATCATTTTCTCCTCCAGGAGGTTTTCCCAACACAGGGCTCAAACAGGCATCTGTTACATCTCCTGCATTGGCAGGCAGGTTCTTCACCACTAGTGCCACCCTCACCCAAGGTAAGTGATTCAAATTGGGGGCAAGGAAGATGCAATCAAACTTTTGTGTATGAGTAAGTTATGACACAAGGGTATTGGGGGTGGCAGAAAATGAAATTAATAATCATATAACTCTGAGGTTCATGGCATCCGGTCCCATCACTTCATGGCAAATAGAAGGGGAAACAGTAGCTGACTTTATTTTTCTGGAAAATCACTGCAGATGGTGATTGCAGCAAAATTAACAGACGCTTACTCCTTGGAAGGAAAGTTATGACCAACCTAGACAGCATATTTAAAAGCAGAGACATTACTTTGTCAACAAAAGTCCATCTAGTAAAGTTTTTCCAGTGGTCATGTGTGGATATGAGAGTTGGACTGTGAAGAAAGCTGAGCGCTGAAGAATTGATGCTTTTGAACTGTGGTGTTGGAAAAGACTCTTGAGAGATTCTTGGACTGCAAGGAGATCCAACCAGTCCATCCTAGAGGATATCAAGTCCTGGGTGTTCATTGGTAGGACACCAATGACGTTGAAGCTGAAACTTCAATACTTTGGTCACCTGATGTGAAGAGCTGACTCATTTGAAAAGACCCAGATGCTGGGCAAGATTGAGGGTAGGAGGAGACGGGGATGACAGAGGATGATGGTTGGATGGCATCACTGACCCAATGGACATGGGTTTGGGTGGACTCCAGGAATTGATAATGGATAGGGAGGTCTGGCATTCTTCAGTTCATGGAGTCGCAAAGAGCTGGACATGATTGAGCGACTGAACTGACTGAACTCAGAGGTTCACAACATTTTTGGTACCAAGGACCAGTTTCATGGAAGATGATTTTTCCATGGGCCGGTGGGGAGAGATGATTTGGGGATGATTCAAGCATGTTACATTTATTGTACATTTTATTTCTATTATAATGACGTCAACTCCGCGTTAGATCATCAGACATTAGATCTAGAGATTAGGGGCCCTGATATAAGTGGTTTAAGGGTTAGGCTGCTTTTGAGATCATGGCTTGCACATTTAAATACACAGTGTATTATTATTTACTCATAATTCCTGCTCTTAGGCCTACAAAACTTCTAGGATATCATATCTTTGGCTCTATTTGTTGTCATCATGAAAGTAGTGGGCTCCAATATTAAAATATCAGAATTTCAGAATGTAAGAGATGAAATGCTCCAGAAATTCCAACTTTAGGAAATAAGTGAGTGAAAGATACAAACATTAATTTTAAATAGGAGATAATTTGAAATAAAGTAAATTATTTAGATAAATTTAATATATGCAAAGATATTCACATTACATGTGGAATAATCTCTAAAGCTCTTCTAACTTAACTGTATTTGAATTTTTGCCATCATATCATGGAGGATTCTTAAATTATAAGTAAAATATTTAAAATTAAAAATAGCTTCTTGTTTTTGTGTATTATTTCTTAAAATATATTTGTTTCTTAATTTTATATTTAACATTTGATGTATACAAATCATGTTATAACATGTTAATAAAAAGATGAATAATGCAACATTATATTTAAACTTTTCTATCTAAATAAAAATTTTATCAATAACAATTTGATAATAATATAGGTAACATCATAATGCTTATGCCTATCACTTTTGGGGACAGGTTATTTATATTATTTAAATTTCACTCTATTAAATGTGCACTATTATTTTGCAATAATTTGCAAATAAGGAAGATTGTTACTTGCTCAAGGTGACAGAACTAGCAACAGGCAGAGTTATGCAGAGATTTCTGTTCTCTAAATGTTAACATTTTTTATGATTTCAGTAGATAAAAAGATGGTGAGGATCCCATACATATTCAATAATCTGATACAATTCTATGTGAGGAATACGTTTTATCTGATGAGGGAGCCTGATGAAATAGATTTCTGGAAATATATATCTTGGGACGGATTTCACAGTACTGTAGAGATAGAGAAACTTAGCTTTTGAGTTGTTGACATCATTCAAGTGCAAGGCAATTAGCTTTTGGATGAAGTAAATTTCACTTATTTCACTGTAAGAAGCCAGTGTCTCTTGACTTTTACATAATTTTATATAAAGCTCTTCAAAATAATGGTGCAAATTATTCTGAAATAAAATGAAATTATTATATCACAAACATATATTTTCCTGAGGCTTTTTATCAATAAAGTAATATGATAAAAAATTCATCATAATCAACAATAAAACTGTACTCTATATCCAAAAAAATTCATAGGAGACATTCAATATACCTTGAGTGTCTATTGTTTTTCAGTTGTTAAGTCATGTCCAACTCCTTGCAACCTGCAGCACGCCAGCCTTCCCTATCCTCCACTAACTCCCGGAGTTCGCACAAGCTCATGTCCATTGAGTTGGTGATACTATCTCACTGTCTTATTCTCTGTCACCCTCTTCTCTTTCTTGTCTCCAATCTTCCCCTGCATCAGGGTCTTTTCCAACGAGCTGGCTCTCCACATCAGGTGGCCAAAGTATTGGAGCTTTAAGCTCCAATCTTAGCATCAGTCCTCCAGTGAATATTCAGGGTTGATTCCCTTTAGGACTCACTGGGTTGATCTCATTGCAGAGATCCTTGAATGTCTATCTATAACACAGCTACAAGATTCTTCCTTCTTGATTAATTAAGATGACTGAACACCCTAGGTTGTATGTGTACAAATAGAGTTATAACTGCATAGTCTTCTTTATCTAAAGAAGCAACAATTAAATTAAGGGTCAGAATTAATAATATTTCATATTCTAACTGCCTTAATATCAGACAACAATATCTTAACTGAAAATACCTTTTTAAAACATGAAACTAAAGTTTTGTAATTCAACCCCTAATAGCATTAATGGAAGACACAGGAAATAATAACTCTTGAGAATCTAGAAAATTTATAGCTGATGTTATAAAGTGTCTCTCTGAATTATAGGCACTAAAACAATTTCTTCACTTATAGAATAATAGGTTTAATTTGCATGACTACTACTCAAGTATCATTATTTCCCTTTAATTAAAAAGTACCCTGTATAATACATCTATATAAATAAACATATCAGGATACATTATTTAAACCTCTTTTAACAGCCCCAGATAAAAGCCCTTTTGTAAATTGTTTATAGTTTACAAAAGATTAAAAAGCATTACTTTGGGGNATCACAAACATATATTTTCCTGAGGCTTTTTATCAATAAAGTAATATGATAAAAAATACATCATAATCAACAATGAAACTGTACTCTATATCCAAAAAAATTCATAGGAGACATTCAATATACCTTGAGTGTCTATTGTTTTTCAGTTGTTAAGTCATGTCCAACTCCTTGCAACGTGTAGCACGCCAGCCTTCCCTTTCCTCCACTATCTCCCGGAGTTCGCACAAGCTCATGTCCATTGAGTTGGTGATACTATCTCACTGTCTTATTCTCTGTCACCCTCTTCTCTTTCTTGTCTCCAATCTTCCCCTGCATCAGGGTCTTTTCCAACGAGCTGGCTCTCCACATCAGGTGGCCAAAGTATTGGAGCTTTAAGCTCCAATCTTAGCATCAGTCCTCCAGTGAATATTCAGGGTTGATTCCCTTTAGGACTCACTGGGTTGATCTCATTGCAGAGATCCTTGAATGTCTATCTATAACACAGCTACAAGATTCTTCCTTCTTGATTAATTAAGATGACTGAATACCCTAGGTTGTATGTGTACAAATAGAGTTATAACTGCATAGTCTTCTTTATCTAAAGAAGCAACAATTAAATTAAGGGTCAGAATTAATAATATTTCATATTCCAACTGCCTTAATATCAGACAACAATATCTTAACTGAAAATACCTTTTTAAAACATGAAACTAAAGTTTTGTAATTCAACCCCTAATAGCATTAATGGAAGACACAGGAAATAATAACTCTTGAGAATCTAGAAAATTTATAGCTGATGTTATAAAGTGTCTCTCTGAATTATAGGCACTAAAACAATTTCTTCACTTATAGAATAATAGGTTTAATTTGCATGACTACTACTCAAGTATCATTATTTCCCTTTAATTAAAAAGTACCCTGTATAATACATCTATATAAATAAACATATCAGGATACATTATTTAAACCTCTTTTAACAGCCACAGATAAAAGCTCTTTTGTAAATTGTTTATAGTTTACAAAAGATTAAAAAGCATTACTTTGGGGGAAAAAAAAAAAAAAAAGGAAGAACTATTCCAAACACTATAATTTGAGAAATATGCATGGAAAATAGGTGGTTTGCCATGATGGTAATTCAAGCTTGTTAATTTAGTAGTAATTTCCTTTTAGTTAATTTAACATTATTCTTCTTTTTAGAAACATTGCATATTTTACCATATCTTTCTTAAAATTGTACATGATTCTTTTTGTATTTGTGAATGCATAATTTCGACAAAAGTAGCGTGAAAATATGTGGGAAAATCTGGACTCTATACACGACACATCTTTAATCTAAAAGCAGATTTAAATTCTGCTATAGTTTTTAAGTTCTCTTTCAGCAGTTCATTACATTTTCATTACCTTTTCCAGCTATACACATTTTCTTTATATTCAGCTTTTAAATTTCCTTATGACTTGCTTTCTTTTTGCATCTCAAATATAAATATACTCTTTCCCAATATCTATTTCCATTATGATTTTAGACCAATGAGTTTTTATTGCTTCATTGGTAATCTCACACACTAGTAAAATAATGCTCAAAATTCTCCAAGCCAGGCTTCAGCAGTACATGAACTGTGAACTTCCAGATAATAATATTACTTCCAGTAATATTCACTTGATTTCAGCATTGGAAAGTGCCTCAAAATAAAGAAAATAATCATAAAATGTAAATTAAGCAAAATGCTACAAGAAGAATGACTATAAACAGTGTCATNAGCCAGCGTGAGGAATCCCACCCGTGACAAGGTCATGCAGCAGAGACCCGATGGGCAAGGGTGATTTGGGTCTTAGGGTTTCCTCTTGGTATTTCCTGAGCATGTACCCCCAAAATAAGAATCTGCCTGACTTATTATTTCCACTCTTCTGACACTCTCTGGAAAAAGTCAATTCAGGGTTTTAGTCTTCTGCATTTGAAAGGAGTGTTTCAGCTCAACCCCCTCTGATAATGCTTTAACTTGCCTAAAAGTTTCCCCTGAACCTTTTACAGCTTGTAAATTGCTTACAGCCCCCAACTGCGAGAAGCACAAAACTTAAAGCATCTTAAAGATACAGAGCCTTTTCTAAAGAGCTAAAAATCATATTGGTGACAGGATTTGACTGTTGACTCAATGATTGCTGCCAGACATCCTTATTCTTTATCTTTTAGGCACCTGGGAGGATGTTAATCAATGTAAACGGGATATGGAACAAGATATATAGTAGTTTTGATGTTAACAACACTAGACTTTTGAGTTAATTACTTTTCTTTTGTTATAAATCACTGTACTCCTTTTACTTGTTACAAATTGCTATATCTTTTCTATGTAAAAATGTAACTTTATTTAGTGTTTTCTGAGAGTGGCTTTGGAAAGATTTAACACAAATAAGTCTTCTGGTTAACAAATACTTATCAGAAAAGAGTCGTAAAATGTTAATTGGCCTTGTGGCAGGAAGATGATGTAAATCACCTAAGGCTTGTGTATACTAGGTATGCAGAGAGAAAGCCTGGTTTTGATAAGAATCTGGGCTGCTAACGCTGCATAATTTCATATTACCCCTTGATCTCTATGTAGAATCAAAAAGGTATAAAAGGCCTTCTGAACAATAGGGGCAAGGGCCAGTCATTGGAAGGACTGGTTTCCCCCGTGTCTCCTCTTTACTATAATTTCTGGCTGAATTCCCATCTGGGGGCATGGAGGCTCGCCATGTTTACTTACTTGTCCTGGCTTCTAAGATCCATGTGAGGGGGAGCCCAAGGCAGGGCACCCCCCAATATTCAAGAGGACGCCGGTGGCCTAAGGTAGATGGTGCAAGTTCCTTGTCTTGGAACTTTATTGGCTTTCCACATAAACCAAGTTATTCAGCCTCTTTTCTCCACCTAAATTTTCCTACTATACTATTATTTCCTAATCTTATATTTCTAAATAAGTTTTTTCCTCGCTTATCTGTCCCCTTTGAATCACCCTGGATCCACCAGGGCTGGACCCTGGCACTTTGGCATAGTCAATAGAGAAGAAATAGATGTTTTTTGGAACTCTCTTGCTTTTTTGAAGATCCAGCAGATATTGGCAATTTGATCTCTGATTCCTCTGCCTTTTCTAAAACCAGCTTGAACATCTGGAAGTTCGTGGTTCACATATTGCTGAAGCCTGGCTTGAAAGGGGGTATAGAATAGATTAAAACTGAGGGGACTTTAGAAGTATTTAGGGTCCTTCAACAGACAAATAAAGAGACTATCCTAGATAATTTATCATGTGTCCAAGTGTTTAAAAGCAGTATCCCCAGCTGTAAAGCTCCCACAACTCCTTGTAACTCAGAATATTGTTGAGATGGGGAGGGGCTTGGTGGATAAGACTGTGAATCATTGATAGCTCTGGGTGACTTTTTGTTGTTTTGTTTTAAATTTTCATGAAGGGGGAAATAAAGAAGCCCTGGGATCAACCATTCAGAAATGGGGGAGAAAAAAAAAAAAAAACATGTACAGAAAAGAGGAACCTGGAGAAAGTATGGACACATCTGCGTTTAGTGGAAAAAATAGTGGTACCAAGATGATTAGGATCGGGGAGTTCCCTGGCTGTCCAGTGGTGAAGACTTCACCTTCCAGTGCAGGGGTATGGGTTAGATCCCTGATCGTGGAACTAAGACTCTGCATGCCGTGGGGCCAAAAATCCTAGACATTAAAACAAAAAAAGTGATGTTGTACAAATTCAATAAATACTTTAAAAATGGTCCATATCAAAAAGACAAAAAAAATAAAAAAGATACTCAGAGTGACCTTTCCTCTGACTTGTTCTTAGAGAACTGCAGAAATCTTCTTCCAGCCCTGAAAACAAGAATGAAGCAAAGACCTAGGGACTGAGGACTCTGACAATAGATGCTTCCTCCTGTTCTTCACTCAAAAGGGCTTCTATGATCATGCGAAAAACCAGGTTAGTCTTGTTATAGTCTTATTACCCACTTACCCCTGGCATTATGAATACACTTTATCTCCTTCTTTTGCCATTCATTTTTCTGAGGAGTTTTTCAGTAAAATAAATGAATAGAAATTTCTAGATTTCCTAAACCATGACAGAGTTTAATCTTAAAAGTTCTGACATGACAGGAGGGGAGTTTGGGGGAAAATGAATCCTTTATATGTATTGATGTGTTCCTTTGTCGTTCACCTGAAAATATGACATCATAGTTAATCAGCTATGCTGTTCTATTTGTTACTAAGTCGCCAAGTCATGTCCAACTCTTTTGTGACCTCATGGACTGCCAATCTCCTTTGTCCATGGAATTCTCTAGGCAAGAATACTAGACTGGTTTGTAATTTCCTTTGCCAAGGGATCTTCACCACCCAGGTATCCAACCCAGGTCTTCTGCTTACCCCAACACAGAAGTAAGCCAGAAAGAAAAACACCAATGCAGTATACTAACATATATTTATGGAATTTAGAAAGATGGTAACAATAACCCTGTATGTGAGACAGCAAAAGAGACACAAGTGTATAGAACAGTCTTTTGAACTCTGTGGGAGAGGGAAAGGGTGGGATGATTTAGGAGAATGGCATTGAAACATGTATAATATCATGTAAGAAATGGATCGCCAGTCCAGGTTCAATGCTGGATACAGGATGCTTGGGGTTGTTGCACTGGAATGACCCAGAGGGATGGTACAGGGAGGGAGGTGGGAGGGGGGTTCAGGATGGGGAACACGTGTACACCCATGGTGGATTCATGTTGATATATAGCAAAACCAATACAATAATGTAAAGTAATTAGCCTCCAATTAAAATAAATAAATTTAAATTAAAAAAAAAATTTAATTGGCCTGAATCCTAAGAGTATTAATCTCTTAGCCATATGTATTATACAGCAGTTTGAAAAGAAATACTCCACTAACACAAAATGTTTGACAGACTACTTTATCATTGCATGGTCTTGATGAGAAAGATGGATTGTTGATATATGTTTAAGTTAAACTGCTGTTAGTTTCTCTTAGAGCATACTAATGCCCTAGAGAGTGAAATATACTTGTTTGTGTTATTTTAAAGTACTTGAACAAATCACAATTTTTAGGTTTCTAGAACATTGCATGTTAGTTTTATTTTAAAATCAGCAAAGAGTCAATTCTGTATCATGATTGGTGTGTGTACTTTCCTTTTCAATTCTATTAATCCTAATTTACAACTGCTGATAGTGCATTACCTTTTGGAAATGAATGCAAATGACTTCCTGAAATGGATCATTAAATATTTGCCTTTTATCAGAATACACTTAATTTACCTGCTGAATAGTACAGCATCCAGCTACAGAAAATTATAGAACTGAAAAATCAGTTGTGAGAAAAATAGCTAGGAACCTTTTTCCATTTTGCACACCAAATAGCATTCAGTAGTATGTGAAAACTGTTACTTAAGGCAAAGAAATATGATTGTACTTTCTCTATTTCTGCTGCATTTAATGGACATGGCAAGAATGAGTAACTCTTTCCTATTGCTGTTGTTGTTGTTTAGTTGCTAAGTCGTGTCTAACTATCTGTGACCCCATGGATTTTAGTCCTCTATGGCCCATCCATGGGATTTTCCAGGCAAGAATACTGGAATGGGTTGCCATTTTCTTTTTCAGAGAAGCTTCCCAAACCAAGGATCAAACTTGTGTCTCCTGCTTGGCAGGTGGAATCTTTATCACAGAGCCAACTGGGAAGGCCAGCTCTTTCCTACCACAAACCTATTTTTAAATTTCATCTCTTCATCCCTCAAATTTGCTACATCAAATGTTCTATTAGCTCTATAATTAATTATTACATATATACAAAAAATGTACAACTTGAAAAGCACATATTGATGAATTCTCAGCAAGTAACAATGTGTGAGTTGGACCATAGAGAAGGCTGAGCACCAAAGAATTGATGCTTTCAAGCTGCCGTGCTGGAGAAGACTCTTGAGAGTCCCTTGGACTGCAAGGATATCAAGCCAATCAATCCTAAAGGAAATCAACTCTGAATATTCATTGGAAGGACTGATGGTGAATCTGAAGCTCCAATACTTTGGTCATCTGATGCACAGAGCCTGCTCATTAAAAGAGACCTTGATGTAGGAAAAGTTGATGGCAGGGGGAGAAGGGGACAACAGAGGATCAGATGGTTGGATGGCATCACCGACTCAATGGACATGAGTTTGATCAAATTCAGGGAGATGGTGAAGGACAGGGAACCCTGGCATGCCGCAGTCCCTGAGGTTGCAAAAAGTCAGATACAACTGAGCGACTGAACAACAACAACAACAATGTGTGTCCAGCAGCAGTAAACCATCCCTGGTCCCTGGAGAGCTCCCAGGTCCCTTCTCATCATCACTGTATGTTACAAACTGCACATTGAGTTCCAGTTACATACATACAAAGAATTATTTTTTCCTATTAATGAATTGTATATATATTATATTCTCAGTTTATTTTCTTTTCTTAAAAAAATAGTTTGTGAAATTCATCCGTATGCCTTTGGTTATTATAGCTCATGGAGTTCGATTGCTGTTTTCAGATTCATTGTGTGAACACACCAGAATTTCTTTACCCATTTCACTGTTGAAAGACTTTTAACTATTTTGATCTGGGGATAATTTTGTATGAAACTGCTATGAACACCCTTGTATGTGATTCTTTTGAATATGTGTTGCACTTCTCTTGAGAATTGCAGAAGAGGAGAGTGAGGTCTTTGATCATGAATAATTCACCTTTAGTAGGTACTGCTGAACAGTTTCCAAAAAGATTGTAGCAATTTATAGCCTCACTAGTTGAGCATTCTGGTACCTTCTTTTTTACAGCTAACACTTGTTATTATATTCCTTTTTATTTTAGTCATTTAGATGTTTTGAATTATGTTTTTAATGTGCATTTCCATGATGATTTACAAAGTTGAGTAACTTTTCACATGGGTATTGTGATTTGAATATATTTTCTGATTTGCCTGAAGATTTTACTCATTTTTCCATAGGATTTTCTGACTTTTTCTCATTGATTTGCAGTTGCATTTTTATTATTTGGATGCAAATCTTTAGTTAGATATTTATTCTGCAGTATCTTCTTTCACTTTGAGGTTTTTTTCCCTCAATGATATCTTTTGACAAAAAGTAAATCTTCTTAGCATAATCCAAAAAAGATTTTTTTTTCCGTTTTTTTCCTGTTTTAGAATTTGTGCTCCCCTCTCCCATACTAAAGCAATGGAAATGTTCTCCTGTAATATTCTTCTGGAATCTTTATTGTTTTACTTTTATATTTAGATGTGCAATTGATCTGCATATGTGCATGCTAAGTCACTTCATTCATGTCTGGTTCTTTGTGACCCTATAGCCCACAAGACTTCTCTGTCCATGGAATTCTCCAGGCAAGAATACTGGAGTGGGTTGCCATGCTATTCTCCAGGGCATCTCCCCCACCCAGGGATCGAACCCTCGTCTCTTATGTCTACTTCATTGGCAGGTGGGTTCTTTACCACTAGTGCCACCTGGAAAGTCCTTAAGATTGATTATTTTGTATAGCATGCAGTAAGAATTGATAAATATTGGACATCTAAATGATAGGTCAAAATCAATAAGTTCTTGTATATGTGAAACTTGCTAAAAGGATTGATCTTAGGTGTTCTCACAACACACAATAATAATAATCATAACCATGGGAAGTAAAGGGTATGTTAATTAGTTTCATTATAATAATAACTTCATGATGTATACACATGTAAATCAATGCACTGTACCTTAACACACAATTTTTATCAGCTATTAATACTTTTTTTGTCAAGTATTAATACTTCAATATAACTGGCATGCGGGAAGGAAAGACAGTCTGTTATCATTTCAAATTTGCATTGTATCTCAGTTTGGGTTGCTATGACTATTGATCAAAGACAAAATAGCTTATAACAGTGAAGTTTATCTCTCACAGATCTGGAGGCTAAGAGTTTTAGCCAAAACTGTCAACGTGAAGGGGATCTGGTAGAGCTCTTTCTGGTTCAATCATAAGACTGGTTGCTCCTTATGTCCTCAAGTGGCAGAAAGAGAGTAAGGAAGCTCTCTGGGGTCTCATCTATAAGGGCGGTAATCCCATTCATGAGGGCTTTATCCTTAGGGTTTAAATGACCTCTGAAATTCCTCATCTTCAAACCCTCACTTTGTAAGTTAGATTCTCACCATTCAAATTTCTGAGAGACACAAGCATTCAGCCCACTGTACACTAATTTTGTTAAATATGGAATTCTCTCTCTGTTTTCTATTTATTTATTTCTATTTAATTAATTTATTTAATATATACTTCACCATTTTTTGAAGTGGATTCCCATCGTGCCTAAAACGACTCATGCAAAATAGACAAATTTGAATAGTTAGTTAATTAATAAGAAAAACACAGTAATATTTCCTTGATTTCAGCATTGAAAAATGCCTCAAAATAAAGAAAATATTCATAAAATGTAAATTAAGCAAAATGCTACAAGAAGAGTGACTATAAACACTGTCATACAGATAAAATAAACATTTAAAAGGTAATAATCCTTCCAAATTCTCCAAGACAGGCTTCAACACTATAAGAACCATGAAATTCCAAATGTTCAAGCTAGATTTAGAAAAGGCAGAGGAACCAGAGATCAAATTGCCAACATCCACTGGATCATTGAAAAAGCAAGAGATTTCCAGAAATATATCTACTTCTGTTTTATTGACTATGCCAAAGCCTTTGACTGTGTGAATCACAAGAAACTGTGGAAAATTCTTGGAGATGAGAATACTATGCCACCTGACCTGCCTCTTGAGAAATCTGTATGCAGGTTAAGAAGCAACAGCTAGAACTTGACATGGAACAACAGACTGGCTCCAAATAAGAAAANATATATCTACTTCTGTTTTATTGACTATGCCAAAGCCTTTGACTGTGTGAATCACAAGAAACTGTGGAAAATTCTTGGAGATGAGAATACTATGCCACCTGACCTGCCTCTTGAGAAATCTGTATGCAGGTTAAGAAGCAACAGCTAGAACTTGACATGGAACAACAGACTGGCTCCAAATAAGAAAAGGAGTTCATCAAGGCTGTATATTGTCACCCTGCTTATTTAACTTATATGCAGAGTNGTCCGCCTGTAACTCAGGAGACCCCAGTTTGATTCTTGGGTCAGGAAACTCCCCTGGAGAAGGAACAGGCTACCCAATTCAGTATTCTTGGGCTTCCCTGGTGGTTCAGATAGTAAAGGATCCACCTGCAATGTGGGAGACCTGGGCTTGATCCCTGGATTGGGAAGATCCCCAAGAGGAGGGCATGGCAACCCACTCCAGTCTTCTTGCCTGGAGAATTCCCATGGACAGAGGAACCTGGTAGACTACAGCTCATGGGGTCACAAAGAGTTGGACATGACTGAATGATTAAGGACACACTTAAAGTCTCCAGACATTTGAAATCTCATAAACTCTAAAATGACAAGAGTACTACAGGGCTATCTGCTGTCACCCTGCTTGTTTAACCTATATGCTGAGTACATCATGAGAAATGCCAGGCTGGACGAGTGACAAGCTGGAATAAAGATAGATAGGAAAAACATCAACAGCCTCAGATATGTGGATGATACAACTCTTTTGGCAGAAATCAAAAAGTAAGTAAAGAGTCTCTTGAGGGTTAAGGAGGAGAATGAAAACACTGGCTTAAAACTAAATGTTAAAAAAAAAAAAGAAAAACTAAGATCATGGCATCCAGGCTCATTACTTCATGCTAAATAGAAAGGGAAAATGTGGACATAGTGACAGATTTCCTCTCCTTGGGCTCTAAAATCACTGTGGATGGTGACTGCAACCATGAAATCAGAAGATGACTGCTTCTTGATAGGAAAGCTATGACGAATCTAGACAGCGTTTTGAAAAGTAGAGACATTACTCTGCTGACAAAGGTCTGTATAGTTAAGGCTATGGTCTTCCCAGTGGTCACATACAACTGAGAGAGCTATAAAAAGAGAGAACCATAAAAAAGGCAGAGCACCAAATAATTTATGCATTCAAACTGTGGTGCTAGAGAAGACTCTTCAGGGTCCCTTGGACAGAAAGGAGATCAAACCAGTCAATCCTAAAGGAAATCAGTCCTGAATATTCGTTGGAAGTACTCATGCTGAAGCTCCAAAACTTTGGCCACCTGATGTGGGGTGTTGATTTATTGAAAAAGACCCTGATGTTGGGAAAGAATGAAGGCAGGAGGAGAAGGAGACAACAGAGGATAAGATGGTTGAATGGCTTCTTCGACTCAGTGGACTTGAGTTTGAGCTAACTCCAAGAGTTGGTGATGGACAGTCAAGCCTGTCCTATTGCAGTCCATGGGGTCACAAAGAGTTGGATAGGACTAAGTGACTGAACTGAACTGAACTGAGAGTCAATCTAAAAGTCCAAGAATTTCCAAATTTCTACTTTCTCATTTCATGATACATGTTGTGGTAATCCATGTACTCTCAAAATATGTGAAATGCAAAATTACTAACTATTCAATTCAGCTATTATCAAGTCTATACCCAGTATTTTTTTTTTTGCATATATATATGTAATCTTTATCCAAGATTATTTTGGTTGGTGGTTGAATCACTAAGTTGTGTCTGATCCTTGTGTCTCCATAGGCTGTAAACTCCCACACTACTCTGTCAATAGGAATTCCCTGGTAAGGATATTAGCATGGGTTTCCTTTTTAAGGGGATCTTCCTAATCCAGGTATCAAAGCTGCATCTCCTACATTGCAGGTGATTTTCTGAATTGCAGGCAGATTCTTTACCAACTGTGTCACCAGGGAAGCATATATATATGAAATTATTGTTATTCAGTCATGAAGTGGTGTCTGACTCTTTGTGACCCCATGAACTGCAGCACACCAGGCTTCCCAGTCTTTCAGTATCTCACCAAATTTGCTCAAACTCATTCCACTGAATCAGTGATGTGCTATTTATGTATATACATACATGCACATATATGTGTATATATTTTAATATATATAAGTAATATCCATACAAGATTATATACAAATTAAACTATTCTCAAATGTACATTTCTTTGTTTATCCTTTAGAGCTATCTAAGGTATAATTCAGATTCTGAGTATAACCGTCCTATTTTATTTTTCTCAAAGCTTTCTCACAAGTTCTTTACTCCCCCTACTTCCATTTTTTGCCTACCTTTTAATTTTATCCTATTATCACTTTTTCTATATATTCCCAAGAGCACCATGAGAATTGAATCTAATGCACCTTGTTACCTCATATCTATGATAAAATAAATAGAAATAAACTTACAAAAAATATGTGAAAAGGAAGCTCCCTGTTTACCCAGGATTATTGTATAACACTTTTGCATGGAATTGTTTTTTAATTAATTAGGATAACATTTTAAATATTTAATTATGCAATGCAAACATAGAATGCAAACAAGCCTGAATGCTGGAATAATTGAACATGTGAGTATACTATTCAACAAGGGGATGTTTAAGACTGCATTTAGTTGGGGAAAATAGCTAAATTTGGGTTGGTTGAGGTATAATTTGAGGACTGTTTTAATTTTTTCAAAGTCATTTACCCTAGAATGAGATTTAGCTACTAAATCAAGAAAAGGGAAACCATAGCAATAATCTCTTTGGAATAGACCTAGAGAGACGTTATATGCTCTGTGAAAGTATTATCAGGTTTAGTTGCAGTGGGCCACAGAGAATTCCAGCTGGTTAGTTTCTTTTAATTGATGTGATCTTCATTTAAAATTTCCTAGTTCTAAGATTGAGGATTATTAAGTAAAATGGAATAATGCTCTTTGAGACTAGACTTTATAATAATGGATCTTGCCACCAATATCAGAACAACAAAATGATATTGGGTTGGCCAAAAAGTTCATTTTGTGTTTTTCCATAGCTATTAGGGAAAAATCTGAGTGAGTTTTTGGCTAGCTCAATATTTTTAAATCATGTAGTAAGATAATTACCTACAGCTGTCATAAACTAAGCCATCACTTCATCCAAAGAGTTGCCTCAAACAATTTTTTAAGGGAAAACTCACTTACAAAATAACACAAAACATGTTTATTTCCCTTTAGGTTTAGTACCAGAAGGTTAATAGGATTATAGTGTATCAGATGTGTCATGAAAACATTGTTTTTCAGTGATACATTCTACATCTTAATTTATACTTCATTATCTTGTCTGCAGCAAAGTAATCCTAGAGTATGTAAAACTACATTAGAATGATTGCTCAAGGGGAATAAATGTATTTTAACATTTTCTTGTCCCTGAGATATTTATTTTAATGTGCTTTCTCTAAAACTACAAGTAATATTTTTTAACTTTAACATAATTTTCTTCAAATCAATAAATATAATCAGATTCCTCATTTCTGATTCTCCTACTAACAAGGTATTTTAAACTCAAAAATCTGGACTGGTAATCATGTTATTCTTCTGTATCTAAATTGGAATTCTCCAGGCCAGAATACTCGAGTGGGTAGCCTTTTCCTTCTTGAGGGGATCTTCCCAACCCAGGGATCGAAGCCAGGTCTCCTCCATAGCAGGCAGATTCTTTACCATCTGAGCCACCAGGGAAGCCACATATTTAAATGAAAAAATTAAAATATGATATTTCAAGTTTAACAAGTACTAAGATCTGCAAAACATTTATTTTCAAACTATTTTTGTTGTGAATACTGCTACGTAAGTCTAAATGATTTATTAGAATGTAAAATTAAAGTGTTTTATTTATTTTCTATGGTATAATTAGAGTTAGGAGCTTCCTAGGTGGCTCTAGAGGTAAAGAACCCACCTGCCAATGCAGGAGACAAGACACAGGTTTGATCCCTGGTTAAGAAGATCCCTTAGAGGAGGGCATGGCAACCCACTCCAGGATACTTGCCTGGAGAATCCCATGAACTGAGAAGCATGGAAGACTACAGTCCCTAGGGTTGGGAAGAGTCAGACACGGCTGAAGTGACTTAGCATGCAAAAATAGAATCAATTGCAAAGTGCCGGGATCCAGCCCTGGTGGATCCAGGGAATTGGAAGTGGAGAGGGCGTCAGTGAGGAAAACTTATTTATTATTAATATAAGATTAGATTAGGAAATAATAGTATAGTAGGAAAATTTTAGATGGAGAAAAGAGGTTGAATAACTTGGTTTATGTGGAAAGCCAATAAAACCTCGAGACAAGAGGTTTGCACCATCTACGTTAGGCCACCAGTGTCCATTTGAATATTGGAGAGTGCCCTGCCCTGGGCACTCTCTCTTATGGATCTTAGAAGCCGGGACAAGTAAGTAGACATGGCGAGCCTCCACACCCCAGATGGGAATTCAGCCTGAAAACAGAGTAAAGAGGAGACATGGGGGAAACCCAGCATCGGTGCAAGACTCCAAAAACTATTTTTTAAAAATCAGCTTATATATCCCAAGTTGTACATAATGGAATGTGCAGAGTTATCCAGGGGCAGCAGTCCTGACTTTCATTGAGACAAGGCTTTCTTTTTTGCATACCCTCCCGTATACAGAAGGTCTCAGGTAGTTTACATTATCTTCTGGCCAAGAGGTCTTGTTAAGATTTTTATGGCTCTTTTCCTGAATAATTGTCTGTCAACCAGAAAAATCCTTTTCCCTAGTGTTTTTTCTTTACTCTGCATTACCCTCAAAATACTAAATAAAGTTACATTCCTGTATAACAAAGGTGCAGTGGGTTATAACAAAAAAAGTACTTAACTCAAAGATCTAATATTGCTAATACCAGGTCTACTACCTGTTTTTACTACCTGTTTTTTCTATATACCAACTATATCTTACAAATAAAAGATATGAAAATTTGGCAGCAGGTACTGGCTCAACAAATGAAACATTTAATCAGTCCTATTCTAATGATTTCAACTCCTTGGAAGCCCCTACATACCTAGGATATTTTAAGCTTCCCATGCCTCCCGTGGTTGGGAGGCCTCAAACAATCATATGCACAGCTGTAGGAGTCCTGCAGGCAGGCTAGAAAGCCATCAGAGAGGTTTTTGGATTGAAAAACTCTTTCAAATGTGAAGATTAAAGCCCTGAGTTGACTTTTTTCAGAGAATGTCAGAAGAGTGGAAAAGCAGGCAAATTCTTATGATTTGGGGGTACATGCTCAGGAAATGCCAGGGGGAAAACCTGAGATCTGACTCAACCTTGCCCATCAAATCTCTGCTGCATGACCTTGTCACGGGTGGGATTCCTTGCGCTGGCTCCCGGCAGCAAAGTATACCTGAAATTGTCAAAATGATTTTATCATTTTATATTTTTATAAATATAAATATATATATATTATATATAAATATAAATTTTATATTTTTATTTTATCATTTTATATTTTTCCCCTGTAAGAGGCTCCCTCTTTATTTTGTATTATTACTTATTATTTATGTTGCAGCATAAGATCAGTAACCAATTGTCATAGTGTGGCCATGATATTCAGAGCTTATTTTCCCATTTATTAAGTTATTTTAACAAATATCAGAAACAAAAATGATGGAGAATATCTATGGATCAAAATAATAAACCTAAATCTGAAGTGGACTTAATATCTAAACAAAATAATCTATAACCACTTCTTTCTTAATTTTTCTCAATTCTAATTCTAATATTTAACAAGTTATAAACATCAATTCTTTCAAAAAAAGACAAAAATATAAGAACTTCCCTCATGGTTCAGCAATAAAGAATCCACTTGCCGTGCAGGAGACTGTCTGCTATGCAAGAGACGCTGGTTCAATCCCTAGGTTGGGAAAATCCCCTGGAGAAGGAAATAGCTACCCATTCTAGTATTCTTGCCTGGAAAATCCCATGGACAGTCGAGTCTAGCAGGCTACAGTCCATGTGGTTGTAAAAGAGTCATACATGACTTAACCACTAAACAAGTAAATAGCTTAAACGGACCTTAGCTATTCTATTAATAATAAACTGAGCCTCTCATAAAGACACATCCCATCATACAGGTTTAGATCATACTCACCTTATCAACTCATTTCTCAGCACTAAAATCTTAGGTAACCTCTTATGAGACTTCTCAAGTAGCCCACCTTTCCAAGTTATCCATATACATATTTTAAAAATTATCCCAGCAACTTTGCATTAAGTATTATAATACTTTCCATTACAAAGGAAAAGCAGTTTCAGTTCAAAATTTGAACAACGTGTCTCATGTCTAAAAGATCGTGCTATTTATATCTTATGGTGAACAGTGTTGGATTTGTTATCTCCAAAGGAGAAAATTTTGCTTTGGGACCAAAGATGAAGCTTCAGCCACTCAAAGTTTCATGCGGCAAAAGTTTTCTTAAAATGAAAAGGGGTAGAGAAATCTTCTGACATAGACATCAGAAGGGGACAGAAAGTGTGCCCCCTCACTAGTCTAGCAAGGCATTCATATGCTTTTTCAATTGGTTACTAACAGTAGATCAAAAAATGTCTCAAGTTTTTAAGTCTTGCCAAATTCACTCCCATAAATACATCTTTTTTTTTCTTTTTTTTAAATTTAAATTTTATTTTTTTACTTTGCAATACTGTATTGGTTTTGCCATACATTGACATGAATCCACCCCAGGTGTACATGAGTTCCCAACTCTGAACCCCCCGCCCACCACCCTCCCCATATCATCTCTCTAGGTCATCCCAGTGCACCAGCCCCAAGCATCCTGTATCCTGNTCTCTGCCTTTTAACACAGTGTCTAGGTTGATCATAACTTTTCTTCCAAGGATCAAGTGTCTTTTAATTTAATGTTTGCAGTCACCATCTGCAGTGATTTTGGAGCCCAAGAAAATGAAGTCTCTCACTCTTTCCATTGTTTCCCCGTCTATTTGCCGTTAAGTGATGGGACTAGATGCCATGATCTTTGTTTTTTGAATACTGAGTTTTAAATTGGCTTTTTCATTCTCTTCTTTCACCTTCATCAGGAGACTCTTTAGTTCCTCTTTGTTTTCTGCCATTACAGTGGTATTATCCATATATTGAGGTTTTTGATATTTCCCCAGGCAACCTGGATTTTAGTTTAAGAGTCATTCAGTCTGTCATTTTGTATGATGTACTCTGTATATAAATTAAATATTCATGTTGACAATATACAACCTTGATGTACTTCTTTCCCAAATTTGAACCAGTCAGTTGTAACATGTCTGGTCCTAATTGTTACTTCTTGACTTGCATAGAGCTTTCTCATGAGATACTTAAAATGGCCTGGTATTGCCAACTTTTTAAGAATTTTCCATAGTTTGTGTGATTCACACAGTCAAAGGCTGTAGCATAGTCAATGAAGCAGAGATGGAAATTTTTCTGATATTCCCTTGCTTTTCTATTATCCAACCAATGTTGGCAATTTGATCTCTGGTTCATCTGACTTTTCTAAACCCAGTTTGTTCATCTGAAAGTTCTCAATTTAGATACTGTTCAATCCTAGCTTGAAGGATTTTGAGCATTACCTTGCTAGCATGTGAAATGAGTGCATTTGTGTGGTAGTTTGAACATTATTTGGCGTTGCCCTTCTTTGGAATTGGAATGAAAGCTGAACTTTTCCAGTCCTGTGTCCACTGCTGAGTTTTCCAAATGTGCTGGCATATTGTGTGCAGCACTTTAATAGTATCATCTTTGAGGATTTGAAATGGCTCAGCTGGAATGCCATTACCTCTGCTAACTTTATTCATTCTAATGCTTCTTAAAGCTCACTTGACTTCAGACTCCAGGTTGAAGGTTCTAGGTGAGTAACTTCACCATTATGGTTATCCAGGTTACTAAGACATTTTTTCTATAGCTCTTCTGTGTTCTTGCCACCTTTTCATAAATTCTTCTGTTTCTGTTAGGTCCTTGTCATTGTGCCCATTTTTGCATAAAATGTCCTCTTGGTATCTCTAGAAATCTCTAGTCTTCCCCATTCTGTTGCTTTCCTCTATTTTTTGCACTCTTCATTAAGAAGGGTTTTCTTATCTCTCCTAGCCTTTCTCTGAACTCTGAATACAGTTAGGTATATCTATCCCTTTGTCCTTCAGCTTTCACTTCTCTTCTTTTCTCAGCTATTTGTAAAACCTCATCAGACAATCATTTTGCCTTCTTGCATTTCTTTTACTTTGGGATAGTTTTGGTAACCACCTTCTATATAATTTTATGAACCTCTGCCCATAGTTCTTCTGGTCTAATCCCTTGAATCTATTCATAACCTCCACTATATAATCATAAGAGATTTGATTAAGGTCATTCCTGAATGGCTTAGTGGTATTCCCTACTTTCTTCAATTTAAGTCTGAATTGTGCAATAAGGAGCTCATGATCTCAGCCACAGGTTTTGTTTGTTTTCACTGACGGTGTAGAGCTTCTCCATGTTTGGCTGCAAAGAATATCTAATTTTGGTACTGACCATTTTGTAAGGTCTATATGTAGAGTCATCTCTTGTGTTGTTTGAAGAGGGTGTTTGCTATGACCAGTGTGTTCTTTTGACAAAACTCTGTTAGCCTTTGCTCTGTTTCATTTTCTACTCTACAGCCAAACTTGCCTGTCACTCCAGGTATCTCTTAACTTCCTGTTTTTGCTTTCCAATTCCCCTTTTTTGGTGTTCAGTTCAGTTCAGTTCAGTCACTCAGTCATGTCCAACTCTTTGTGATCCTATGAACTGCAGCACACCAGGCCTCCCTGTCCATCACCAGCTCCCAGAGTTTACCCAAACTCATGTCCATCGAGTCGGTGATGCCATCCAGCCATCTCATCCTCTGTCGTCCCCTTCTTCTCCTGCCCCCAATCCCTCCCAGCATCAGGGTCTTTTCCAATGAGTCAACTCATTGCATGAGGTGGCCAAAGTATTTGAGTTTCAGCTTCAGCATCAGTCTTTCCAATGAACACCCAGGACTGATCTCCTTTAGAATGGACTAGTTAGATCTCCTTGCAGTCCAAGGAACTCTCAGGAGTCTTCTCCAGCACCACAGTTTAAAAGCATTAATTCTTCAGCACTCAGCTTTCTTCACAGTCCAATTCTTACATCCATACATGACCACTGGAAAAACCATAGCCTTGACTAGACAGACCTTTGTTAGCAAAGTAATATCTCTGCTTTTGAACATGCTATCTAGGTGGTCATAACTTTCCTTCCAAGAAGTAAGCATTTTTTAATTTCATGGCTGTAATCACCATCTGCAGTGATTTAGTTCTAGGCAAAACATGGTCCACTGGAAAAGGGAATGAACAAATCACTGCAGTATTTTTGCCTCAAGACCCCAAAAAGGAATATCAGCAGGCACAAAGATATGACACCAGAAGATGAGTCCCCCTGTTAGTAGGCATCCAATATGATACTAAGAGCAAATAAATAGCTCCAGAAAGAAGAGGCTGGGCCAAAGCTGAAATGATGCTCAGTTTTGGATGTGTCTGGTGAAAGTAAAATGCATTGCTGTAGAGAATATTGCATAGGAACCTGGAATTTTAGGTCCATGAAATGAGGTAAATTAGACATGGTCAAGCAGAAGATTCTTTGGCATTGTCTTTTTTTGGGATTGGGCTGAAAACTTTTCCAGTCTTGTGGCCACTGCTGAGTTTTCTAAATTTGCTGGCATATTGAGTGCAGCACTTTCACAGCATCATCTTTTAGGATTTGAAATAGCTCAACTGGAATTCCATCACCTCCACTAGTTTTGTTCATAGTGATGCTTCCTAAGGTCCACTTGACTTCGCATTCCAGGATGTCTAGCTCTAGGTGAGTGATCACACCAGCTTGATTATCTGGTTCATGAAGACTTTTTTTTCTATAATTGTTTTGTGTATTCTTGCCACTTCTTAATATCTTCTGCTTCTGTTAGGTCCATACCTTTTCTTTCCTTTATTGTGCTTATCTTTGCATGAAAAGTTCCCTTGGTGTCTCTAATTTTCTTTCTCTAGTCTTTCCCATTCTATTGTTTTTCTTTATTTCTTTGCAGTGATCACTGAGGAACTTCCACATGTTCAAGCCGGCTTTAGAAAAGGCAGAGGCACCAGAGATCAAATTGCCAACATTGGTTGGATCATCAAAAAAGCAAGAGAGTTCCAGAAAAAACATCTACTTCTGTTGTATTGACTATGCCAAAGCCTTTAACTGTGTGGATCACAACAAACTGGAAAATTCTTCAAGAGGTGGGAATACCAGACCACCTGACCTGCTTCCTGAGCAATTTGTATGTAGATCAAGAAGTAACAGTTAGAACTGGACATGAACCAGCAGAGTGGTTCGAAATCAGAAAAGGAGTACATCAAGGCTGTATATTGTCACCCTGCTTATTTAGCTTATCTGTAGAGTATATTGTGATAAATGTTGGACTGGATTAAGCACAAGCCAGAATCAAGATTGTGGAGAGAAATATCAGTAACTTCAGATACGCAGATGACACTACACTTATGGCAGAAAGCAAAGAAGAACTACAAAACCTCTTGATGAAAGTGAAAGAAGAGAGGGAAAAAGTTGGTATAAAACTCAACATTTAGAAAAGTAAGACCATGGCATCTGGTCCCATCATTTCATGGCAAATAGATGGGGAAACAATGACTTTATTTTCTTGTGTTCCAAAATCACTGCAGATGGTGACTGCAGCCATGCAATAAAAAGACACTTGCGCCTTGGAAGAAAAGTTATGATCAAACTAGACAGCTTTTAAAAAGCAGAGGCATTACTTTACTGACAAATGTCCACCTAGTCAAAGCTATGGTTTTTCCAGTAGTCATGTATGGATGTGAGTGCTGGACTAAAGCTGAGCACCAAAGAATTGACTCTTTTGAACTGTGGTGTTGAGGAAGACTCTTGAGAGTCCCTTGGACAGCAAGGAGATCCAACCAGTCCATCCTAAAGGAAATCAGTCCTGAATATTCATTGGAAGGACTGATGCTGAAGCTGAAATTGCAATACTTAGGCCATCTGATGCAAAGAACGGATTCATTTGAAAAGACCTTGATGCTGGGAAAGATAGTAGGTGGGAGGAGAATGGGACAACAGAGGATGAGATTGTTGGATGGCATCACTGACTCAATGGACATAAGTTTGAGTAAACTCCAGGTGTTGGTGATGGACAGGGAGGCCAGCGTCCTATAGTCCATGGGGTTACAAAGAGTCGGACATGACTGAGTGACTAAACTGAACCGAAGCAGGAGATGGCAATAGTCAGCATGAACATCTTAGAAATCAGTAAACTAAAATGAATGGGAATGGACAAATTTAATTCAGGTGACAAGTATATCTACTTCTGTAGGCAAGAATTTCTTAGAAGAAATGGAATAGTCCTCATAGTCAACAAAAGAGTCTGAAACGCAGTACTTGTGTTCAGTCTCAAAAATGACATTGTGATCTCAGTTCATTTCCAAGGCAGATCATTCAATGTCACATTAATCCAAGTTTGTGTCCCAACCAGTAATGCCAAAGAAACTGAAGTTGAATGATTCGATGAAGACCTACAAGACTTTCTAGAACTAACACCAAAAGAATAGTATAGAAAACATGTAAACATGATTATTTGAACATTTGGCTATATAATATGATAAATAATATTAAACTTTAGGTAAGGGGGTCAATTAAAAACAAATTAGTCCATCCATACATTATAGATCACAGCAATGTGCCAGACACAAAGAAGTTGTCAAGAAATGGTTGATGTGTTTGCTACTACTGGCTATCATGAGTTAAAAGACAAGATATGTTTTAGGTTGCTTTATAGGGGAGAATTAGGTTAATAGGTAATGGTCATATAAATGCATACCTGAATCCATTTTAGTACAAACTTAAAGAATTCAAACTTAAAAAGAAAACACAAAACAAAATGTGGCCATGTGGAAAGAATGTAGGCTTCACAAGAGGATGACATGTGCTCAGGATAAGGCCATAATGATGGCATTTTCCTAACATCAATATAACTTTGGTTGAGTAGTGTGACCTTGAGTTTCAGATTTATCATTTGTGAAATTAAGTTTATTCAGAAAATCAGTAATTATAAGCCATGTGAAATAGCTCAGGAAACTTACTGGCATATAGTAGGCAATTGATAACTGTAGGCAATTGATATTTTTTCCTCTTGAAAATTAGAGAGGTCTTTACTGGAAGTTCCCAAGTTGAGATGAGTTGTTATTATGTTGGAGAATATGGATGGCCTCAATGTGTACTTCAAACTTATATCCTTATTTAACTTATATGCAGACTACATCATGAGAAATGCTGGACTGGAAGAAACACAAGCTGGAATCAAGATTGCTGGGAGAAATATCAATAACCTCAGATATGAAGATGACACCACCCTTATGGCAGAAAGTGAAGAGGAACTAAAGAGTCTCTTGATGAAAGTGAAAGAGGAGAGTGAAAAAGTTGGCTTAAAGCTCAACATTCAGAAAACGAAGATCATGGCATCTGGTCCCATCACTTCATGGGAAATAGATGGGGAAACAGTGGAAACAGTGTCGGACTTTATTTTTCTGGGCTCCAAAATTACTGCAGATGGTGACTGCAGCCAGGAAATCAAAAGACGCTTACTCCTTGGAAGAAAAGTTATGACCAACCTAGAAAGCATATTCAAAAGCAGAGATATTACTTTGCCGACTAAGGTCCATCTAGTCAAGGCTATGGTTTTTCCAGCAGTCATGTATGGATGTGAGAGTTGGACTGTNAACGATCATGGCATCTGGTCCCATCACTTCATGGGAAATAGATGGGGAAGCAGTGGAAACAGTGTCAGACTCTATTTTTCTGGGCTCCAAAATCACTGCAGATGATGACTGCTGCCATGAAATTAAAAGATGCTTACTCCTTGGAAAGAAAGTTATGACTAACCTAAACAGCATATTAAAAAGCAGAGACATAACTTTGTCATCAAAGATTCATCTAGTCAAGGCTATGGTTTTTCCAGTGGTCATGTATGGATGTGAGAGTTGGACTGTGATGAAAGCTGAGCACTGAAGAATTAATGCATTTGAACTGTGGTGTTTGAGAAGACTCTTGAGAGTCCCTTGGACTGCAAGGAGATCCAACCAGTCCATCCTAAAGTCCTGGGTATTCACTGGAAGGACTGATGTTGAAGCTGAAACTCCAATACTTTGGCCACCTGATGCGAAGAGCTGATTCATTTGAAAAGTCCCTGATGCTGGTAAAGATTGAAGCCAGGAGGAGAAGGGGATGACAGAGGGTGAGATGGTTGAATGGCATCATAGACTCAATGGTCATGGGTTTGGGTAAACTTTGGGAGTTGGTGATGGACAGGGAGACCTGGCGTGCTGCAATTCATGGGGTCGTAAAGAGTCAGACACACTGAGCAACTGAATTGAACTGAACTGAAGTGTCATCTCTACTTATCAATCCAAAATGTATAATTCTCTCCCATAATGTCCTTGAGCTTTAAATTTTAATATTCAACTACCTGAAGGACTTGGTTACTGAGAATATCCTTATACATTTATATATAAATAAAATTATGTTTGAACTGACCATCTTCTGTTTGAAATGTGTCCATTGACTGTATTTCCTTTTTTTTTCAGAATATGCTACAATATTCTCATGTAAAATAAAGAAGCTTTGAGGTTACCTTAGATTTCTCTCTTATCCTTATTTCTGATGACCTAGAAATTCTTTTTCTTACATCTTCCTATTCTAATCCTTTCTAGTACCTCCATGTCTATTGATACTACTCACTCTCTTGTAAACTTTCTGGAACAATTCTGACTGAGTTTTCCACCTTCTCTCCACTATCCCCTTCAAATCCATATTTTATAAAGCTGCCGTTTGAGCCAAATGAAATGAAAAACAACTACAACAAATGGCAGCAATGATTCTCAAAATAAGTCTACAGACCAGTAGGATCATAGTTAACTGGTAAATTGAGATGAAAATCTCACGCCTTATTCCAGAACCGTTAAATCAGAAACCCTGGGATTTAGGGTCCAGAATCTTTGCTTTGCTGGTTCTCTATATTTGACTCTACTGTACTTTCAAGTTTGAGAACCATTATTCTAAAATAAAAGCTAGGACACATATGCATACTTTGTAGACTCTTGCTTTGTGCAACTACACTGTTTTCTTTTTTTCTACCTGAATTAGCTTTGCCATATTTACTCATTGAAATTTCCAGATTGAACCACTTAGACTTTTCAGATATCCTCACTTCTGCAACTTCTCTCCTTTCTCCAAACATCCTCCTTCTTCCCGACTCCTTTAGTTTTTGGTGCATAGCCCTAAAATTTTTTGTCTCATACTTTCCATTAACCACAGTTTCCCCATCCTCTAAACTGCATCTCTCTAGGCAAATGATGGTGTGCTCTTCATTTTAGTATTGCCAAAGTTTAAGCCCGCTGTTCACAAATGATAGTCAGTGATGAAATTCTTCAAAATATCATAGAAGAAAAAGTGAATAAGAAACACCCTACAATCTGATACCTTGCATTTTTACCCAGAAAAAAAAAATGTATATGTATGTATCTCTAAGATAAGTGTATGTACCTCTCTCTATTATCTCATGAAATTCAGTATACCAACTGAAAAAAAAAAAAACGTGCAATCTAAAAGTTAAAAGTTATGTTTTATTCAGGAAACAGTCTAAGGATTTCATGCCCAGGAGACAAGACACTCAAATCATTGTGAGAGGCTGCTCTAAAGATGCAAGAGGGGAGGACATGTAGGAGCTTTTGCAACAAAGACCAAGTAGTTGGAACATCAAAAGATTACTGTTAATTAAAGAAAACCAGACATCTCAAGTTAAGAAATGTAGTGCTTTCCTTTGTATGGGAAGATGCAAACGTGGGCTCACTGAAATTATTCCTTTGATATACACCTCAGCTCTCTGGGGCCAGTATCCTATGTTTTTTAATCTTGAGTTCCCTCAAGGCTCATCTTTCCATGGCTTTAATGTGATGACTTGATGACTGCAACGTCCCTTGTTTACTGTTAGGCAATCATTTTTCATTCACAAGTATCTTTAGTTTCATGCAACAAGATGAGATTTTCAGATTTTATTTTTTCACATTTGGGTTTAAACTTGTAACAACAAAAGAGTAAAAACATATCTAAATAGATGAGAAAAAAAGGAATACCAAATACATTAGCCACAATCTGACTTCTAAAGAAAGCAGCAGCAATCATTTCAAATCCAACATTTCTACATATTCTACTTGGTTCAACAGAGACTAGAGAAGATATTGGTATTGAAACGTTTAAAAACTGAAGAAATGATTATCAAAAAGGAGTAGAGTAATCATGCATAAGAGAATGACTAACTTAAACCAGGACAACTTTATAGAGTGGATACAATGGTGGAGATCCAAAGAGTGAGTGGAGTGACCTGAGATGAGACTGTTCTTGTACTGGGAGTGGGACTAACAGAGAGATGGTAAGACAAGCCCCAGAAATTAACAAATTTGCACATCTATTGCTGACAAGGCAATAATAAACAAATTTCAGAGATTTTTACAATTTAATATGAGGAAAACACTTTATTTATTTTTCTTAGGAAAACACTTTAAAATGATCAAGAGATTTGAGTAGGCACTTAAATCTAAGTTGTCTGTGAGCTAATAGCCCAGTCTCAATAATAATAGGGAAATGTATATTAAAACATCAATGACATATTAAAACATGCAGCAGATAAGTAAAGAATAAAAAGTGTATTTTCTAGGGTGGCTTAGTATATAGAGCAGCTAAAGCTCTCATTACTTGCTGGAGAAGTGTAGGAATGGGGGAGGNTTGTCTGTGAGCTAATAGCCCAGTCTCAATAATAATAGGGAAATGTATATTAAAACATCAATGACATATTAAAACATGCAGCAGATAAGTAAAGAATAAAAAGTGTATTTTCTAGGGTGGCTTAGTATATAGAGCAGCTAAAGCTCTCATTACTTGCTGGAGAAGTGTAGGAATGGGGGAGGAAGAGGAAATGGTTAAAACCAGTTTGGAAAATATTTGGCACTTTCTAATAGAGCTGAAAACTTAATAATAGTAACTCAGCAATTTTGTCTCACACTTTTACCAAAAAATTTGCACATATTTCCACAATAAATATTCACAGCAGCTTTATTTATAGTAGCTCAAAGTGAGAAAACCAAATGCTTATTAATAATAGATCTAAAAATATATATACCACTGAACTTATTTACAAAACAGAAAGATCTCACAGGCATAGAAAACAAACTTATGATTACCAAAGGGGAAATGAAAAGGGAGGGATAAATTAAGAGGCTGATATTAAGAGGCTACACACTACAATATATAAAACAGATAAACAAAAGGGACCTAGTGAATTACATAGGGAGCTACACTCAATATTTTGTAATAACCTATTGTTTTGACACCAGGCTTGCTCTGCTCCCTGCATGATAGGTCAATGAATCCAAAGACAAGGTGTTGAGGCAGGGAATATGATTTTATTCAGAAAGCTGGCTGATCAAGAAGATGGTAGACTAACCATCTTGTCAGGGTCTAGGTTTCAGGATCTTTTATGGATCAGAGATCCGATGAGGGAGATGAGGAAACAGTAACTTGCAAATATCTCCTAGAATGGCAACTCTTAGGAAAAGGGTGTGTTAATTTCTTTCTTCCTGCCATCCATAGGTGGACAGGGTCCTGAACAAATGTGCTTTGACTTAACAGACAGACAGAGGAGCAGGATTCCCACAGGCAGGATATTATGTACGATTAGAATAACATAAGTGGAAGAAAAAGGGTTAAAGTCAAATAAACATCTAGTATGGAAGAGTCAGTTTTGACTCTTCCCTTTGACAATGTAAATAACCNATGCAAGAGGGGAGGACATGTAGGAGCTTTTGCAACAAAGACCAAGTAGTTGGAACATCAAAAGATTACTGTTAATTAAAGAAAACCAGACATCTCAAGTTAAGAAATGTAGTGCTTTCCTTTGTATGGGAAGATGCAAACGTGGGCTCACTGAAATTATTCCTTTGATATACACCTCAGCTCTCTGGGGCCAGTATCCTATGTTTTTTAATCTTGAGTTCCCTCAAGGCTCATCTTTCCATGGCTTTAATGTGATGACTTGATGACTGCAACGTCCCTTGTTTACTGTTAGGCAATCATTTTTCATTCACAAGTATCTTTAGTTTCATGCAACAAGATGAGATTTTCAGATTTTATTTTTTCACATTTGGGTTTAAACTTGTAACAACGAAAGAGTAAAAACATATCTAAATAGATGAGAAAAAAAGGAATACCAAATACATTAGCCACAATCTGACTTCTAAAGAAAGCAGCAGCAATCATTTCAAATCCAACATTTCTACATATTCTACTTGGTTCAACAGAGACTAGAGAAGATATTGGTATTGAAACGTTTAAAAACTGAAGAAATGATTATCAAAAAGGAGTAGAGTAATCATGCATAAGAGAATGACTAACTTAAACCAGGACAACTTTATAGAGTGGATACAATGGTGGAGATCCAAAGAGTGAGTGGAGTGACCTGAGATGAGACTGTTCTTGTACTGGGAGTGGGACTAACAGAGAGATGGTAAGACAAGCCCCAGAAATTAACAAATTTGCACATCTATTGCTGACAAGGCAATAATAAACAAATTTCAGAGATTTTTACAATTTAATATGAGGAAAACACTTTATTTATTTTTCTTAGGAAAACACTTTAAAATGATCAAGAGATTTGAGTAGGCACTTAAATCTAAGTTGTCTGTGAGCTAATAGCCCAGTCTCAATAATAATAGGGAAATGTATATTAAAACATCAATGACATATTAAAACATGCAGCAGATAAGTAAAGAATAAAAAGTGTATTTTCTAGGGTGGCTTAGTATATAGAGCAGCTAAAGCTCTCATTACTTGCTGGAGAAGTGTAGGAATGGGGGAGGAAGAGGAAATGGTTAAAACCAGTTTGGAAAATATTTGGCACTTTCTAATAGAGCTGAAAACTTAATAATAGTAACTCAGCAATTTTGTCTCACACTTTTACCAAAAAATTTGCACATATTTCCACAATAAATATTCACAGCAGCTTTATTTATAGTAGCTCAAAGTGAGAAAACCAAATGCTTATTAATAATAGATCTAAAAATATATATACCACTGAACTTATTTACAAAACAGAAAGATCTCACAGGCATAGAAAACAAACTTATGATTACCAAAGGGGAAATGAAAAGGGAGGGATAAATTAAGAGGCTGATATTAAGAGGCTACACACTACAATATATAAAACAGATAAACAAAAGGGACCTAGTGAATTACATAGGGAGCTACACTCAATATTTTGTAATAACCTATTGTTTTGACACCAGGCTTGCTCTGCTCCCTGCATGATAGGTCAATGAATCCAAAGACAAGGTGTTGAGGCAGGGAATATGATTTTATTCAGAAAGCTGGCTGATCAAGAAGATGGTAGACTAACCATCTTGTCAGGGTCTAGGTTTCAGCATCTTTTATGGATCAGAGATCCGATGAGGGAGATGAGGAAACAGTAACTTGCAAATATCTCCTAGAATGGCAACTCTTAGGAAAAGGGTGTATTAATTTCTTTCTTCCTGCCATCCATAGGTGGACAGGGTCCTGAACAAATGTGCTTTGACTTAACAGACAGACAGAGGAGCAGGATTCCCACAGGCAGGATATTATGTATGATTAGAATAACATAAGTGGAAGAAAAAGGGTTAAAGTCAAATAAACATCTAGTATGGAAGAGTCAGTTTTGACTCTTCCCTTTGACAATGTAAATAACCCAAAACACACAGACATAACTAGACAATGTATTAAAAAGCAAAGACCAACAAAGGTCCATATAGTGAATGCTGATAGTTTTCCCAGTAGTTATGTACAGATGTGAGAGTTGGTCCATAAACAAAGCTAAAAGTGAAAGTGTTAGATGCTCAGTCATGTCTGACTCTTTGCCACCCCATGAACTAACTGTAGCCCCCCAGGCTTCTCTGCCCATGTCATTTTCCGGGCAAGAATACTGGAATGCGTTACCATTCCCTTCTCCAGGAGATATTCCCAACCCAAGTATCAACCCTAGGTCTCCTGCACTGCAGGCGGATTCTTTACCATATGAGCCAGAAGGAGAAAACTGAGTGCTGAAGAACTGATGCCTTTGAACTGTGGTGCTAGAGAAGACTCTTGAGAGTCCCTTGGACAGCAAGGAGATCAAATCAGTCAATCCTAAAGGAAATCAACCCTGAATATTCATTGGAAGGATTGATACTGAAGCTCCAGTAATTTCGCCACCTCATACAAAGAGCCAACTCACTGGAAAAGACTCTGATGCTGGGGAAGATTGAAAGTAGGAGGAGAAGAGGGTGGTAGAAGATGAAATGCTTAGATAACATCACCAATTCAATGAATATAAATCTGAGAAAACTCTGAGAGATAGTAAAGACAGGGAAGGCTGGCATGCTGCAGTCCATAGCGTTGTGAAGAGTTGGACATGAGTTAGCCACTGAACAACAAAATCAACAACACAGCTATATATATGTGCAATAAATATATCCTATATATATATATAACTTAATTGCTATACTGTACACCTGAAAGTAACATGACATTGTAAATCAACTATACTTCAACATAAATAAATAAGTAGAAATCTGGATCATTGAAATTAGCCCCCAAACACTTCTTAACTCATAAGAAGCAAGCTCAATTCTTTCAATTAAAAAAAATTATTATCCAAAAATCTAAATATATTGTTAATTTAAAAATTGGAAAAGATATTATGTGGACCTCCTTGCAAATCATCATTCAATAAATAAATAAATTTAAGCTTGAAGAAAGATGAAAAGTACAAATAGGTCTATGATTAATGTACTTATCTCTCCACTCCAGTTGGTCTTATAATTACTTAAACTATAGGATGAAGCCTCTCCAATACTAAAGATGAATTGCTGACAAGGGATGACATAGGTTAAAAAGACAAATATGATCTGATCAGGATAATAAAGGAAAGTTGATAGTTTTTCTCCTTCTAATACACCTAAAAGAAAATTGACAGATTTTAGTTTCTGTCTTCCTACCTCCATTCCACCCAATAAGTGAAATGCAAAAGAAAATATATTACTAAAGTTTGATTTTCCCATTTATAGTAAATCCATAAGATATTTATGCTTTCATTACAAAAGTAAGAAAATGAAAAAGCAAAGTTAAAATCTGAGCAAGAAAAATTCGTTCTGTGGAGGCAGGTAAGAAGAATACTTTCTGATCAAACATTCAGTAGAAATTGTGCTATAACTGATCCTGGGTCGGTGTTTTATGTTTGAGATAGTCCTATTACATAGTTCTTATATTAGTAAGGAGGTAATCTATATCGACAAAATGTCACCTTTTATAATACTTAGTATATTTTAGAATCACCCTTCTTCTTGCATGAAATTGTTATTCAAGAGTAGATACAAGGCAAAAAAGAGAAAAAAAACATGGAAAAAAGAAAAGCAATTTCACCTTAGTTGTTCTTTACAGGAAGCAATTAAAGATTTTTAAATCAATACACATAACAGCCACAGAGTAAAACCTCATTAATTGTTCAAAGATGAGGCAGTAATCATTATGAAAGAAGAAAAAGGAGAAAAGCTAGCGTTTCCTTCTAGAAAAAAAATAATGGCTCCATCTAACATTTAAAGTTCAATTATCTGAAAATGAGTTTAATTCTTTAATATACTATAGCAGCAGTTTGGAAGAGAAAAGCTATGTTTTTTAACTACTGCTTTCAGTGGGTTCTAAAAGTTGAGCTCTATCAAAGATTTAACAGCTTGAAATGTTAATAGATGAGAATACAATTGAAGTAAATACAATTTGTTTTTCCATCACAGATTTCATAGGGGAAGGTGCTTCAGAAACAATTATGACTGCAGCTTTCAAATAACAATAATGCAAGGGGGCAGACGGAACACCTGCTAAAGCTGCAAAGTCAAGATAAACTTTGGCACCATGAAAACCATGGCCGGAAAAGATTAGCAATAACATAAAGATGGCAACTACTCTGGCAAGTAGTTTACATACTGTATTTCTGTGTGTATATTATGTGCATATGGATGGGAAGACAGTTTCCTTTCAAATATTTATGGGCACACAAGCATCCCAGTCAGCTTAAATTATGCATTTCTGCATATCCACTTTAAATAAACAGACATCAAGCAGCAACCCTTTCCTTAGGTATAAAATATTTCATATCCAGAATTAGAGAGCATCAGGCTATACATTAGCCAAGGCTTCCTCAGGCAAGCAGGGATATTTTTATAAAGAGAAATGACTCTAACCCCAAACTACTGAAGTCCTTGGTGCTGAGATACATAAAGTCCAGGATACATCCATTGTTAGAATTTAGTGTGCACTGTTTCTCCACTTCCCCCACTTTGGATCAGAAAGAGCAGTTTGACTTGTCAAGCTTCATCATAGGGAAGCTGACTTATCCAGTGATCTCACGTATCATACTTCCCATAGTTTCCAATAATCTAACTTCAGAAAATTTAAGACAAAATGCACAAAGTAAGAACTTATGATGACATGTCTGTGTATATATACCATTCTCATGAATTAAAATATTTTCTTNGACTTATCCAGTGATCTCACGTATCATACTTCCCATAGTTTCCAATAATCTAACTTCAGAAAATTTAAGACAAAATGCACAAAGTAAGAACTTATGATGACATGTCTGTGTATATATACCATTCTCATGAATTAAAATATTTTCTTTCAAAATAATGAGTTTGACTAATCATGATGAAATTACAAGGATTAAAATTCATACCTACTAGAGTACAACTTTCCTTATTAATAAAAACCTGTGTTTGTGTTTTTATTAATATAGTACCATGTCAATATCAGATGGATAACCAAAATGCATTTTTGTATAAGTTACATATATTTTGTGCATGCTAAATCACTTCAGTCATGCCCAGCTCTTGGTGACCCCATGGGCCGTAGTCAACCAGGCTCCTCTGTCCATGGAATTCTCCAGGCAAAAATACTGGAGTGAGTTGCCATGTCTGCCTATAGTGGATCTTCCTGACCCAGGGATTGAATCTGTGTCTCTTATGTGTCCTGCATTGGCAGGAGGGTTCTTTACCACTAACTTCACGTGGGAAGCCCAACTTATGCATATACAAATATATATATTACACTTGTGCTTTCATGTGTTATATTTGAATATCCTTCCATGTACTGTGTGCTGTGCTGAGTCACTCAGTCATGCCCTACACTCTGTGACCCCACGGACTATAGCCCACCANAACTTCACGTGGGAAGCCCAACTTATGCATATACAAATATATATATTACACTTGTGCTTTCATGTGTTATATTTGAATATCCTTCCATGTACTGTGTGCTGTGCTGAGTCACTCAGTCATGCCCTACACTCTGTGACCCCACGGACTATAGCCCACCAGGCTCCTCTGTCCATGGAATTTTCCAGGCAAGAATGCTGGAGTGGGTTGCCATGCCCTCCTCCAGGGGATCTTCCCAACCTAAGGATTGAACCCAGGTCTCCCACATTGCAGGCAGATTCTTTACCATCTCAGCCACCAGGGAAGCCCATATGTGTATCATTTTGACGTTGTTTGTTTTGAAGTAATTGCTACAGTTTTTGCCCATTTTACTGCTCATTCTACAGCATTTCTCCTATTGTATAAATTTCAAAAAGTATATTCAAGAGATTAAAATAAGAAGTTATGCTTGGCTTCTTAGGNGAAGAAAACCACCAGGACGTCTACATCCTCATAGAAATTGTCACTGTGTATACAGCAGTGCAAGAAACACTTGGAAGTGTTGATGGAACTAGAGGACATAAGTCCTTGAATTAAGGAACCCAATGCCTTCTCTGTGATAAACTTACAGAAGATATTTTCAAGAATGTCCATGGCAAATGCATGTCAACTACAAACTGACACCTGCCATCTACCTCCACAAGAATTAACTCATGCACTGTTTGCAGCTGCTGATTTTCAACTGAAAGGAGTTCAGGGTGGAGAGCAGAAGTGAGGCACTCTGTGCTCTGAAAACCTGGCAGGACAGTCTTCACATATTTAGATATTTTTAGGAGTTGATTTTATAGGCCAAATTATTTTATCTCCTCATATCTAGAAAAACATTGAAATCCATCATGGTGATGACTGACTAGCAAAGTTTCACAAGACTAGTAGAAATCTTCTGAGAAAATATGTGCTTAATTGCACTTCTCCTTCACCAAAATCACATCCACACTGACCTTTCTTTCCTACCTCTTTGGAATGGTTTCTTGGAGCTATCTGAGGTGCTGTCTCCCAGGCCATAGTCCTCATTTTACCCCAAATAAAACTTAGCTTGGGACTCTCACACTGTGCATGTTTTAAGTCAACACACATTGAAAATATGTGACTAGCATTTTCTCCTGTCTTAATCTTTATATACAGTTCCATGAACCAATCTAAATCTTAAAGTAATACTCCCATTTATCCCTTTTCTCCTTAGTGATGGAAGCTCTGGTGAATGACCTATTTCTAATTTTCTCAGTGGAAGAAAGTTGTAACAAAAGAAGCTCTCCTCTTTACTATTGCTGCATAACAAATCATCTCAAATTCAATCTGTTTACTGATGATTGTAACAAATTACAAAAAGCTAGTAGCTTAAAACAGCTAGTTTACGTTTCTCATAATTTTGTGGACCAGTATATTCATTTTGATTACTGAGCAATTACCAGAAACATAGGAGCTTAAAACAGCAATCATTTATTATCACAAAGTTCTTGTGTGTGGGAAGTCAAATCATGAAATAGCTGGGCTCTGCTAAGGGTCACCCAAGACAGCTGCCACCTACCTTCCAAGCCAGTAGAAGAAATCTCTCTGCTATACTACCACAGAATCTTGTGAAATGTAAGACAATCATAAGAGTGACTATCTTAACCTTTGTCTTCCATAATGTGGAAGATATTCATTCAAGGGAATGAATATCCTGTCGTATCCACAATTCTTGCCTACACTCAGGAGGAGGAGTGGAATTTAAAGGGTGTGAATTCCAGAACGGATGTACTTGGGAAGCATTTTAGAATTCTGTCTCTGAATTCTGTAATTCCTATTATGGTCAGGGAAGTACAGACAGGGAAGAACCTGTCTGAGTGGTGAAGGCAGATGTCAGCTCTTTGCATTCATCCGAAGGTTAGGCTGGAACATGGATACCCAGGAAGACCTACTCAACAAGCAACATCTGAAAGATGTCATGGAAGCACATGCGTTCTCAAACTGGAGAGTCAGAGTCCTCCTGATATAACTGGCTTCTTCTGGATCAAATAAACAAGGTTGAAGGAAGCATAGTCTTTTCTAACCTGGCCTTGGGAACCCGATTGTATTCTTTTCCTTATACTCTATGGGTTATGCTCATTAAAATCCATCCAAATTTGAAAGTAGATCTTCAGTGAGAACAGTGACAAATAATTTGAAGGCAGGTTTGAAATTTACCATAGGACACTAGACTGTAAGGACAGTGAGTCAAGTTACCAATTTCTATTCAGCTCTGTATATATTTAAAAAAAAAAAAACTGCAGCGATGCACATTTAACTCTTAAAATAAGTAAACAGGGCAAATGCAGATGCAACTGGAAGAAAATAACACCTGTTGTGTTTTGTTCTGGTTTTCCCAACATATGTCATTTTATACTTCACCTGGTATTTCTCTAAGGGCCTTGTCTTATTTCTGTAGCAAAAGAGGGCATGCCTGATGCTGTCTTTGAGGGATGGTTTGTGTATTTTAACAGTGTGTTCACTGATTAGTCTCAGTTTTCAGGTAATTCATGTGCTTGTAGTTTCACAGTTATTTTGGCATAGTCAAAAAAATCAGTCTACATGCAAAAAAAAAATATACTTGAATCCTTTGCAACCTTTAGAGATAAATTTCCTATATTCCTCATTGTTACCTACAGCTGAAGCAGAACGAGACTCTTCTTCATCTTCTTCACAATTTTAAAGTTTTTTTCTTTTCAATATGACCCTGTATAAAGCAATTCTTTGGACTTCCCTGGTGGTCCAATGGCTAAGGCTTCACGTTTCCAATGCAGGGGATCTGGGTTTAACCTTTCAGGGACCTAGATCACAATCAGATCACACAGATCACAACTAAGACCTGGCATGGCCAAGTAAATAAATATTTTTAAAAAATCAAGTATAACACTTCTTAAACATTCATAATGAAGTCATTAAGTAGAAGATATTTTAGTCTAAATTTCATACAACTCATATATGTAGTTGAAATTATATTCACCTAATTCAGATGTTCATGGGGTTCTCAAGCAAGAACACTGAAGTGGTTTGCCATTCCTTTCTCCAGTGGGCCACATTCTGTCATACCTCTCCACTGTGACCCATCCATCTTGGGTGGCCCCACACGGCATGGTGTAGTTTTGTTGAGTTAGACAAGGCTGTGGTCCATGTACTCAGACTGACTAGTTTTCTGTGATTGTGGTTTCAGTCTGTCTGCCTTCTGATGCCTTCTCTTGGCGCCTACCATCTTGGGTTTCTCTTACCTTGGAGGTGCGATATCTCTTCACAGCTGCTCCAGCAAAACGAACCTGCTGCTCCTTACCTTGGAGGTGGGGTATGTCCTCAGGGCTGCTGCTACTGACCTTGGACATGGGGTAGGTCCTCTCTGCTGCTCGCCACTTCTGTACTGCAAGAAGCTCCCTTTGGGCTCCAAAATCACTGCAGATGGTGACTGTAGCCATGAAATTAAAAGACGTTTACTCCTTGGAAGGAGAATTATGACCAACCTAAATAGCATATTCAAAAGCAGAGACATTACTTTGCCAACAAAGGTCTGTCTAGTCAAGGCTATGGTTTTTCCAGTAGTCATGTATGGATGTGACAGTTGGACTAGAAAGAAAGCTGAACGCCAAAGAATTGATGCTTTTGAACTATGGTATTGGGGAAGACTCTTGAGAGTCCCTTGGACTGCAAGGAATCCAATCAATCCATCCTAAAGGAGGTCAGTCCTGGGTGTTCATTGGAAGGTCTGATGTTGAAGCTGAAACTCCAATCCTTTGGCCACCTGATGTGAAGAGCTGACTCATTTGAAAAGACACCAATGCTGGGAAAGATTGAAGCAGGGGGAGAAGGGGAAGACAGAGGATGAGATGGTTGGATGGCATCACCGACTCAATGGACATGAGTTTGGGAAGGCTCCGGGAGTTGGTGTTGGACAGGGAGGCCTGGCATGCTGTAGCTCATGGGGTCACAAAGAGTCGGACATGCCTGGGTGACTGAACTTAACTGAACTGAATTTAAATGTCTTAGGTTAAAGAGTTCAATTCAGTTCAGTCACTCAGATGGGTCTGACTCTTTGCGATCCCATGAATCGCAGCATGCCAGGCCTCCCTGTCCATCACCAACTCCCAGAGTTCACTCAAACTCACATCCATCGAGTCAGTGATGCCATCCAGCCATCTCATCCTCAGGTGGCCCCTTCTTCTTTTACCCCCAATCCCTCTCAGCATCAGAGTCTTTTCCAATGAGTCAACTCTTCGCATGAGGTGGCCAAAGTACTGGAGTTTCAGCTTTAGCATTTGAGTCCTTCCAAAGAACACCCAGGACTGATCTCCTTTAGAATGGACTGGTTGGATATCCTTGCAATCCAAGGGACTCTCAAGAGTCTTCTCCAACACCACAATTCAAAAGCATCAATTCTTCAGTGCTCAGCTTTCTTCACTGTCCAACCCTCACATCCATACATGACCACAAGAAAACTATACCCTTGACTGGATGGACCTTTGTTAGTAAAGTGATGTCTCTGCTTTTGAATATGCTATCTAGGTTGGTCATAACTTTCCTTCCAAGACTACTGATCAGCTAATTAAGTGACCCTTTAACTTTTTTGATTTAAAGACATATCTTCATTCTAACAAATGAGGAACTTTTTCAATTAAGTATTGATGATAGCACTTATCCTCAGAAATGTAGGAGCAAGTAAAATTAGTAATTAATATTTATGTAACAAAAATGTTAATATAAAATAGTTTTAAAGTTATAGTCCTGAACATTTATGACTAAAGTATATTAATTAAAGATTTAATATATAGTATTATAAAGTTGAGATTTACTATCTTTGGAAGTCTACAACTGGTTATTTCAGTTTGAAATGTACATAAATTAGAATTATTTACCTTTAAAACAATTGGCCTGTTTTTACTTGGCAAGTGAGCAAACATACAAAATCAATACTTTTTATACATCATGAAGCTTTAAAAAATGTATAATTTCATGCTTCATGCACAACTGATTTTTATACTGTGAGTAACTTGGACTTCACATTGAGATTAAAAGTGTTCTTTTTCTTCATTTCCTCAATGGCTTTCTAGTTTCCCCTTGATGCTTTGCAGGTCCTACAAACTGTGACTGGTGTACTCCTGGGATGGATTCATTTAACCTTCCCACAGTTGTTGGGGTATTTATTTTTAATGTTTTTCCCCATAAGCACTTTATATGTTAGAACAGATCCCTGGGCTCTAGTAACTCAGAAAAGCTTACATTTGACTTTCAGCCAAACCCTTTTCTAAACATATGTTTTCCCCAAATGCCAAGTTTGGAATTGTCGATACACAAATTCATTGTGAAACTTCAATTTATTATTCAGAATGGAAAGTGGGAATACTTATTAATCTATCAAAATGGCCAGGAAAGTTTTAGCTATAATATTTTCCTGGTACATCTCAGCTTTTTGGTTATTATAAGTCTCCCCTTGCTCCCCAAGATTATTTCAACTCTATTTTGAATGCTGATAAAAGAGCATAACAAAATCTACCACTTCCATTTTCTTTTCTTTTATTTTTTTTTTCAAGTGCCTCTCTTTTATTTTTATTCTTTGATTGAAGGATGATTGCTTTACAGAATTTTGTTGTTTTATGTCAAACCTCAACATGAATCAATCAGCCATAGGTATACATATATCCTCTCCCTTTTGAACCTTCTTCCCATCTCCCTCCCCATCCCACCCCTCTAGGTTGATACAGGGCCCCTGTTTGAGTTTCCTCAGCCGTTCAGCAAATTTCCGTTGGCCATTTATTTTATACATGGTGATGTAAGTTTCCATGTTACTCTTTCCACACATCTCACCCTCTCCTACCTTCTCCCCATGTCCACAAGCCTATTCTCTGTTTCTTCATTGCTACCCTATAAACAAATTTTTCAGTACCATTTTTCTAGATTCTGTATATATGTGTTAGAATACAATATTTATCTTTCTCTTTCTGACTTACTTCACTCTGTATAATAGGTTCTAGATTCACCACTATTTACAGTAGCTAAAACATGGAAGCAACCTAGATGTCCGTCAACAGATGAATGGACAAAGAAATTGTGGTATATATACACAATGAATATTACTCATCCATAAAAAGGAATCCCTTTGAGTCAGTTCTGATGAGGTGGATGAATCCATTTTCTTTTAGACAAGTGTTGAGAAGATGAGAAATACTTCTAAAAAATATTTAAAATCAACATGTTGATTTGTGGCAAAACCAATACAATATTGTAAAGGAATTAACCTCCAATTAAAATAAATAAATTTATATTTTAAAGAAGGCTTAATGGAAATATATCATAGCAAATTAAAAATAAAACTTTTGTTTCTTATATATACTCATGCATCTTTATACTAACAATCAGGTGCCAGGGGTATAGAAAGATCTCTAACTTGGCTTATAAGGTCACCTAGAACAACTTCACCTATGGCATGTTGGCAGTCTGCAACATAGAGCCATTGTTTCTTGGGCTAACTGTGCTACCTTTCGGTTCCAATGACAAGAGGCTGCAGAAAAGACATCCAGGATTAATCTAAAAAAGACTGTCACTACTCACAGATAAAAATTCTGTCATTCAGCTTTCTAATCCTGTTCCATATCGCTTCAAACTATACTATGTAAAGCTTTCTTTTTTATTTCTTTGAATATCTTATTTCACTATACATGAAGTATCAAAACCTCTTAGATTGATTTACCCTTGTACATGGTTTTTCTGTTTGGATCTGTGGATGGTATATGGCTGCCCAGAACTCTAAAGAAATAAATTCTCAAGATCTATCTGCTCTTTTTCCAATGTTCTCATCATGACTTAAACTTCTTGATCATAGGGATTATCCCTTTTCAAAACCTGCATTTTATGGGATTGGCAAATAAGTTTAATGGATAGGTAGGTATCTTCTCAACTGGATTACCAGGGGCCCAAGTTCAGGATCCACTTCTGACTACTCACTCTAGGTCACTGGTAGACTAAAAACCAGTCTGCAAGTAGTTTGGCATTTCTGTTTCTATACAGTTCACAGGTTTGAAATAAAAGATTAATTGAGGTTTTTATATGGAAATTTCAGAATATTTTTACTAAGCCTTATTATCAAGTTTGCAAAAGCTTAAGAAGCGTGCTTTTTAGTTAATCACTATACATTTATTTAAGGAAATTTTACTTCTTAGTTATTTCAATCATTGGAATTTTAAAAAATATGTTAAATTTTCATTTGCTGCCGTTAACTGTATTTTCAGAATACAATCAATCTTTTGAATATTAATTACAACTAGATCATAGCTTAAGAGTTTCATGACCCATATTTTCATGTTAACTTTTCTTTTTTTTTTTTTGGCCACAACATGAAGCATGCAGGATCTTAGTTTCCTGACTAAGGATTGAACCCATGATCCCTGCATTGGGAGCACCGAATCTTAAACCACGAGACCACCAGAGAAGTCCACCATGTTAACATTTCTGACATCAAGTTGTATATATTTTTAATTGGAAGTATTTTTTCAGGTAGTGACAAGTATTAAATGTCATCTTAAAGTCAAAGTAATAAAGCATTATGTATCACTAATGTTTACTTAAATAACAGTGCACTTTAAAAATAAACAGGCTTAAAATATGGCAGAATGCAAATATGTAATTGTTGACAAGTGAACCTGCTAATAAAGGGATGTTGAAGAACCAGAAAACTATGAAAATTTTGTGAATATGTAAAAAAAAACAAAATTTAATGTAAAAGTGACCCTGGGACTTGTCAGAAATCTGACATGATAGTAGATATATTTTACAAAACAACCTCAGATTTTATGTAATAATTCAAAGAAGATTTCTCTTTCATTAGTTTATTGAATTTTCCTAAGATAGGAGTCAAATCATGACTCTTATATTAGTATTCAGTTTAGTAGCTAAAGAAGAAAAAGAGAAGAAAATTAGGGTGCTACTATTCAAAGTCATCCTCTCCTCTGTGAAGGTGGGAAAAAGCCACAGTTACAGTGAGAGGCTCATAAAATAAGTTGAAAAGTTTTGACAAATATTCTCAGACAAAAAAAGCAAAAAAACAAGTTTTGGTGAAAATTTTTGTGTCTAATGACTTGATTGTGGTTCCATGATATTTAATGTCCTACCGTACGACAGAAATAATTCGACTGTATTCATGAAAAAACTTCCCAGGTATCTCAGACAATAAAGAATCCTACTTCTATGCAGGAAACCCAGGTTCAGTCCCTGGGTGGGGAAGATCCCCTGCACAAGGGAATGGCTACTCCAGTATTCTTTCCAGAAGAATTATATGGAGAGAAGAAGCCTGGCAGGCTACAATCCATGGGGTCGCAAAGAGTCAGACATGATTGAGTGACTAGCACACACACGAAAAATATTAGAGTGGGATGAGACTCTGAACATAAAATGCTTGGTACAATGGTGGTAAATGTTAATATTTGAGTGAAATACTTGATACATATTGCCCTTACAGAGAGAATTAGAGATACTGTATTTTGCAAACCGGAATGTACAGAGTATTCATTTGTGTATTGATACATCAGAGATAAGAATAGCGACAAAGTCACCGTTAGGAGAATGCATACATTTCTTATTACATGTCACTCCACACATTATTTTATTATGTTCAATTTAATTATCAATATTTTCTCCCTGATCTTGATTCATTTTTAAAAAACGTAAATCATAGTCATTGGTTTTATATGACTTAAATGTGCTGTAAAAAATAAAAAGAGAGAGAGAAAGCAGACAATCAATATTGTATTTCTTCACTCTGAAGTCCACTACTTCTCTAAGTTCACATATGAGTTTTGAAATGATGGTTTGAATTAACACTTGCAGTTTAATGACTTTCTTATGTCAGTAACTAATGTTGATTTGTATGTTGAATGTAACTTGAATGTATTTCAAATGCTTCACATCTCGTATACATCAGGTATGCATCTTGAGAGGTCAAGATGTAATATTTTACTATAAAAGTATACCAATTTAGGGCTTCCCTGGTAGCTCAGCTTGTAAAGAATCTGCCGGTGATGCAGGAGACCCCGGCTCGATTCCTGGGCTGGGAAAATGCCCTGGAGAAGGAATAGGCTACCCACTCCTGGATTCTTACTTGGATAATCCCCATGGTCAGAGGCACCTGGCAAGCTACAAGCCATGAAGTCATAAAGAGTTGGACACGACTGAATGACTAAGCACACACCAATTTAAGTTAGATAAAATTTCATGATGACATAAGGACAAATTGTCATCCACATGGCTCAGCTTTTGGGATTCCAACTTTTTCTAAAAATCAGTGGTTTTTTTTTTTTAAATCAGATCATTTGAAACGATTAGATAGTTTGACATCATTAGTTTCTTAAGATTTTTAGATTAATATTAACCAGTACTTGATAGAATCAAATGCAGTCAAATTGTGTTAGAAATCCGCTCCTTAATTCAGCTTTCTCTCAATTTGAAATAGGCTTCCAGAATTTGAAAATTACTTGAATTTCCCCAAAGTATCTAATGAAGCATTACACGGGATCTTTAGTAAGAAAAATCTCTGTGGTTTTGGAGTCCATGTTACATTTATCTTTTTACTCAGAGATCTGCAGTTTCCAGACCTCTGCTCATTTTTTATGATTGAACCTTACCTTAGACTTCAAAGCTGCAGCAATCTTAATATAATTTTATTTTTGCAGAAACAACTAGCAGTTCAAGGGAGGGATTGAGAAAAGAAAAGAAGCCAACATTTTAGGAAAGTAGGAGAGTGAGTCGAGTAGAAAAAAGATAGAACTGAGGCTGAAGTGTACAGTTCCACTTGTCATTTTGTGCTGCTCAGGGGAAGATTAGAGAACATGGGTATTCACATAGCAGTAGGAGTGATATTATGCCAAGCACTTGTGGGAAAGGAAAGGGCTGTGGATATTTGAAGCAGGTTATGGATGTTTGAAGTGTGTGTGTTTATGGGGTGAGAGGGGGTTATGTCTAGAGCAATTGTTCTCCAAATGTGATCTATGAACACTGAGGTACATGTGTCTCTTTTCAACTATGGTTTCCTCAGGGTACATTCCCAATAGTGGGATTGATGGGTCATATGGTAGTTTTATTCCTTTTTTTTTTTTTTAAGGAATCTCCATGTTGCTGTTGTTCAGTAACTCAGTAGTGTCTGACTCTTTGCGACCCCATGGACTGCAGCCCACCAGGTTTCCCTGTACTTCACTATCTCCAGAGTTTGCTCAGACTTATGTCCATTGAGTCAGTGATGCTACCCAAATATCTCATCCTTTCCATACTCTTCTCCATATTGGCTGTATCAATTTATTCCCACCTACAGTGCAAGATGGTTCCTTTTTCTCCACACCCTCATCAGCATTTATTTGTAGATTTTTTGTTGATGGCCATTCTGACCAGTGTGAGGTGATGCCTCTTTGATTTGCATTTCTCCAATAAAGAGCACTATTTATAATAACTGAAACATGGAAACAATCCAGATGCCCATCCACAGATGAATGGATAAACAAGTTGTGGTACATGTACACAATGCAATATTACTCAGCCATAAAGAGAACACATTTGAGTCAGTTCTAGTGAGATGGATAAACCTAGAGCCTGTTACACAGATTGAAGTAAGTCAGAAAGAGAAACATAGCAGATATTAATGCATATAAATGAAATCTAGAAAAATGGTCCTGATGAATCTATCTGCAGAGCAGGAATAGAAATGCAGACATAAAGATCAAACTTTGAACACAGCAGAGGAAGGAGAAAATGTGAGGAATTTAGAGAGTAGCATTAAACATATACATTACCATGGGTAAGATAGATAGCTAATGGGAAATTGTTGTGTAACACAGGGAGCTCTGTGTGGTGCTCTGAGACAGCCTAGAGGGGTGGAATGGGGCGGGGAGTAGGAGGAAGTTCAAGAGGGAGGGGCCATATGTATACACATGGCTGATTCATGTTGTTACATGGCAGATGCCAGCACAATATTATAAAACAATTATCCTCCAATTAAAAATAAATTTAAAAAATATAGTCTATGAACCAGCAGTATTAATATCTCCTAGAAATATTTAGAAAAACAGTCTTAGGTCCTACACTAGACCTACTGAACACTGATGTAAAGGTACAGAAATCTCTTTTTATTAATAGCATATTGTCCAGTTAATCTTGAGGGATGATGTTTGTGTGCATATATTTATTTGTAAAGATATGGGATGATGTTAAGAGAGTGGAACTTTGAGGCCATATACAGCCAGGAGGCTGTATATGAGGTCCAAAGAAGTGAATGACTGATAGAGAATAAGTGGCAATTATCAGAAAATGAGGCGTCCAGAAATAGAGACAAGTTGTTAGATTACACACATGACTCATAAACTCACCAAAATCATTGTGAAAGTTCTAATGGAGAGAAATTCAGCAGGCTGGTAGAAAATATTTTCAATAAACCTTCAAGTACTTGGAAGTAAAGGATGCTTCAATGAAATAAGTGTTCTTAGAAAACAAAATAGAAGTAACATTATTAAGTAACAAAAATGAGCAACAGATACACCTAGTTCACCTCTCAAGAAATATATGACTTGGTGTTGAACACATTCCATCTGTTCATGAAATATATACATTTCTTTTTCATCTAGAGTAGATTTTATTTTAAAAAGTAAAGATTTGCCAGCTAGAGGAAAACATGAGATTATGCCTTGTCCAGGGGTCAAAATAGAATTTTTTCTTTTCATGGAAGGGCTGTACATAGGGAAACAAAAACAACCTGAAAGCATGAACTAAAATATTTACATATTTACACATTGCTATTGATCAATTTGTTACCTCAGATAGTTCTTTACTCAATTTCCATAGAATCAGAGATTCATTTTTTTATTAATTTCTCAAAAAAAAAAAACTTCCAACACTCTCAAAGTCTTAGTTTCTCAATTATCATCCAGATTTATTTTTATTTATACCACTTTCAGGTACCCTGCATTAAATGCACATTTGTTTATTCATTTATACTGTCAACTCTACCACAGAATACTTTATGAGGTTATGGACTTCACCTTGTTTTTCACTATCACTAATTCTGAAAATAGTTTCTGATATATATTCAGCCCTTGGTTATTTTTGTTGCATAAATAAATTAAGACATTAATGACTTTGGTGTGGCTGCTGCAGTGATATGTCTTCCATTAGATAGTATGGTGTATTTATTTTTGCATCAGAAATCATTGGTGCTGGCAATTATATCTAATTTCTAGCAACTGCAATACTTTAAAACATCCTCCGGGGAAATGCTGTGCCATTTTTATTATATCTTCAGAGAGATGTGTGTGTGGAAAAAAAGACCATTGTTTAGGAGAAAGAAATTTAAGAACTAAGCAAAGCCCTTAAAATCATGTATTACAGGATGCGACATGATATTAAAATGCTTGTTTAGTCAACTAATAAGGGCTATGCCCTTGCTTCCAAAACCACACAATAAATAATGCAAAAATCTATACAATTGAATGACTTTCTACTTATGATAAATTTCATTACAATCAAAAGCTCCTAAATAATGTACAAATTTTCATTTTCTGTTCTTTTTACATCATCACTATTCCTGACTTTATTATTTCAATATCTTTTATTATGAGTAATACTTACAGTTAAAACAGAGTTAAATGATGGGATGGAGATATTGACTTATGTGGAGTTTAACGGAAATTCAATAATAGCTACCCAGTTCAAAAAACCCTGAAATATAAGAACCAAAGAACACAGCATCCACAAAGCGTGGGGTTATTTTCAACTGTCATTGTCAGGGAAGAGTAGATCATGGTCAGTGACTAAGATGAAAGCTATTTTAAGCAAATAAGGTAAAAATGTACATACATTAAAATTATGTATTAAAGCCACCAACTTGATAAATATCTTGGAGAAATTTACTTTCCTTAATGCTAAATAAAAGTTAATAATTCAGCTAAGAATTGTGGTGGTGAGGATAACATAAAACAAAAACAGCTACAGGACACTGCAAAGTCATTTTTAAAGAAATAGATTTTCAACTTTTATTCCAACTGAACCTATATTTTTCTAAGAAAAAAAGTAACCAGTTTTAGATAGACAAATGCTTTTCTAATACAAAATAATAATTGAATAATAATAATATAAAAAAAGGACACTTACTCCTTGGAAGGAAAGTTATGACTAACCTAGACAGCATATTAAAAACAGAGACATTGCTTTGCCAACAAGGGTCCATCTAGTCAAGGCTACGTTTTTTTCTGGTAGTCACATATGTATGTGAGAGTTGGACTATAAAGAAAGCTGAGCCCCAAAGAATTGATGTTTTTGAGCTGTGGTGTTGAAGAAGACTCTTGAGAGTCCCTTGGACTACAAGGAGATCCAGCCAGTCCATTTTAAAGGAGTTCAGTCCTGGGTGTTCATTGGAAGGACTGATGTTGAAGTTGAAACTCCAATACTTTGGCCACCTAATGTGAAGAGCTGACTCATCTGAATAGACCCTGATGCTGGGAAAGATTGAGGGCAAGAGGAGAAGGGGACGACAGAGAATGAGATGATTGGATGGTATAACCAACTCAATGGACATGAGTTTGTGTAAACTCTGGGAGTTGGTGATGGACAGGGAGACCTGGCATTCTGCAGTTCATGGAGTTGCAAAGAGTCGTACAGGACTGAGTGACTGAACTGAACTGAACTGAGAAAGATCTCTATGGGAAGGCAATGGAAAGATACTTGTTAGTCTTTGCAGAATTAGAACTAAGTTAAATTAGTTACCTCCTAAGTGAGGGGTTGTTAAGCTCACTTTGAGAATTAGCTTTTAGAGTTTGACCATGACAAATAGCTCCAGGATATTATAGCTTTCTTAGGATTAATGACTACCTCTGTTTATTCATGCTGTCCTTTATCGGAACTATCAGCCACTTTTCCAGTTCGTAAGATAAATTCACTTGATGCTTGTAGGATAGTCACCAGTGGTGATCAAGGCATACAATGTCTGCTTTCTCGTTCAGCAAGATCTGGAGGATGTCATGGCGAGCCACTCCAGTATTCTTGCTAGGCAGATCCATAGACAGGGGAGCCTGGATGGCTACAGTCCATAGCGTGGCAAAGAGTCATACACGACCAAAACAACTTACCATGCGTCAAGCAAGAAGTGAATTTCTGACTTCCCAAATGTCTTTCCTAAGGGCAAAAAATATTTTGCCAAAAATGTCCAGCAAATAGTGTCTATCTATGGCCAGATTTGTGGTATACTCCTACTGATCAAATTCACTGCAACATGGTTTTGTCATTAGAATAGTCATGAAACTTTTCTGAGAAATGAAGTTTTTCTTCTTGTCCTTAACTCCTTGAAAGTCCTCCAAACACATACTGATAAATGGTTTAGTCATTACTTTATTTCCATGAAGTCAACATTTAACATCTGAGAAAAATATCCTATATGCTATTTTTAAAATGTCATTTAAGCAAGGCAACATCCTAATTCCAGAGTATAGATCTGAAAAGAAAACCACATACACTTAAAGGGCACAGTTGCAGGAAATGTGAAGAGTGATTTATTGTCTCCATTCAGCATTTAACATTTTCCTAAAACTCAGGGAATATGCTGTTACTACACACCTCTCTCTGTATAATGTTAAGAAATTAAACTAAAAGTACATGAAATTATAAGAAAAATTGTATGGAGTAAAAATTAAATAGAAAGTACCACTCGAGTGCAACAGATATTTCAAAATGTTGCCAAGTATTCATGGGCAATGAGATTTGTGATTTCATGAGTTCATTTTGTCAAAGCTATGACAGAGACAGCATATTAAAAAGAAGAGACATCACTTTTCTGACAAAGGTCTGTATAGTCAAGGCTATGGTTTTTCCAGTAGCCTTGGACGATGTGAGAGTTAGGTCATAAAGAAGGCTGAGTGCTGAAGAATTTATGCTTTTGAACTGTGGTGTTGGAGAAGACACTTGAGAGCCCCTTGGACTGCAAGGAGATCAAACCAGTCAATTCTAAAGGAAATCAATCCTGAATATTCATTGGAAGGACTACCTGATGCGAAGATCCAAATCATTGGAAAAGACCCTGTTGCTTGAAAATATTGAGGGGGAGGAGAAGCGGACAAGAGGTTGAGATGTTTGAATGGCATTGCCGACTCAATGAACATGAGTTTGAGCAAACTCCAGGAGATAGTGAAGGACAGGGAAGCAAAGTGTGCTGCTGTTCATGGGGTCATAAGGAGTCAGACATGACTTCGCGACTGAAGAACAACAAAGTGTTAGTGAAAGAAATGCTAATTGATCTGTTCCTGGGTAATGATCAGAAAGTATTCTACATAACACAATCACACACACACACAGAACTACAACTGAATTTTGGTTTCATTTTCTTTTAACTAAGAAAAGAATGATGTATTTGGTCATAATAACTTTACTTCAGAATAAATCTGATTAAATGAAATGAATGGATATCATATGATTTATATGATCCTAATCACATTTGTGCATGTAATCATAAAACATTAAGGCTTTTAAACTGCCTTTTAAAACATCATGCTTTTAAACTGGAATTCCATAACATACCCTATATAGTATCTGGAGAATNTGATGTATTTGGTCATAATAACTTTACTTCAGAATAAATCTGATTAAATGAAATGAATGGATATCATATGATTTATATGATCCTAATCACATTTGTGCATGTAATCATAAAACATTAAGGCTTTTAAACTGCCTTTTAAAACATCATGCTTTTAAACTGGAATTCCATAACATACCCTATATAGTATCTGGAGAATTATTTAACGCTTCTTATGAATTTAAATTATTGTTTAGTGACAAATATACCAAGAAAAAAATCCTAGATGTCCTCATCGTCATACTAATGAGAGAAACGTTAATCTCATTTTAATAATATATTCAGGGAAATGCAGTGCTTATAGACACTTTAACTTGAACATAAACAGCAACAAAAGAAACAAAATATGTATTTTAACATCATTAAATCATACTGCAAGTTAAGTAACTGATAAAATGACTTATATACAGGTATTTTAATAAGACTTTTAATGAGGATCAAACACTACATTTCTTCTCAACTTTAAGTGAGGTTTTGTTTTATTTTTGTCAATTTGTGTAAATTCATGGATTCAGAAAGATAGCAAATGGAAGCCATTTTGCATCTCATCATTTCATCAGCTCAGTTCAGTTCATTCACTCAGTTGTGTCTGACTCTTTGTGACCCTATGGACCGCAGCATGCCAGGCCTCCCAGTCCATCACCAACCCCCGGAGTTTACTCAAACTCATCTCCATTGAGTCGATGATGACATCCAACCATCTCATTCTCTGTCTTTCCCTTCTCCTGCCTTCAATCTTTCCTAGCAACAGGGTCTTTTCAAATGAGTCAAGTCTTCACATCAGGTGGCCAAAGAATTGGAGTTTCAGCTTCAACATCAGGCCTTCCAATGAACACTCAGGACTGAGCTCTTTTAGGATGGAATGGTTGGATCTTCTTACGGGTCCAAGGGACTCTCAAGAGTCTTCTCAAACACCACAGCTCAAAAGCATCAATTCTTTGGTGCTCAGCTNATAGAGAACTATTTAACATTCTTTCCTTGTTTTCCGTATTACTTCACACCTTGAGACAATTTTTCAGAAATCTCATCAAAAATTCTGATTTTTTTGTACTTCTATTTTGTACAAATTTATATTAATAGCTACATTTGATTCCATTTTTTACAACTCATAAAAGCCTCAGAAATTAACAACTTGTTTTTGCATATGTATATATATCTTTGGAGAATGCAGTAGAAAAAAGATATATGACCCATACCATGTATTATTTGTGAGGAAGGAGGAGAAAGATGGGAGGGAGCTTGGGGAGGGAGGGAGTATGGATGCCCCTATGACTGATTCTTGATGTATGACAGAAAATCACAAAATTATGTAAAGAAATTATCCTTCAATTAAAACAAATAAAATGGCAATAAATAAATAAATGATTAAAATATTTTACCCTAGTATGTATTATAGATATTTAAATTTCAACATTGAATTATGATAGTTAAATTATAATATAATGTCTCAAAAAAGTAAACAACAGGGCAGCTAGCTTTCTTTCCACTACCACTTCTCAAATAAGCTAGAAAAAATTGCACTTTGTCTATATCATTGCAAAAGAAAATAAAGATTAGAAAATGAATGAAGTACACTGTTGTCATTCTGGATAAANTAAATAAATAAATGATTAAAATATTTTACCCTAGTATGTATTATAGATATTTAAATTTCAACATTGAATTATGATAGTTAAATTATAATATAATGTCTCAAAAAAGTAAACAACAGGGCAGCTAGCTTTCTTTCCACTACCACTTCTCAAATAAGCTAGAAAAAATTGCACTTTGTCTATATCATTGCAAAAGAAAATAAAGATTAGAAAATGAATGAAGTACACTGTTGTCATTCTGGATAAAAGTTTTTGTAATGCCCACTTATTGGATATATTAGGATAAAGATATTGTTAGTTTTTTTCTCTAAATCTCAGTAAGGTTAATTAAAATTCATAAGAATTGACACAAAATATTTACATGAATGACATATTAAGTCAAAAGTCCATTGTTGCAAAGGAAAAGACTTAAAATATAGCTTTTATATATATATTCGGGCCTGACCAATGAACCAAACAAATCTGCTAATGAACTGAGTAATCTTAAGAGGGATTAATTAGGTTGGTAATTATACATTATGAATTAAGAAATTAAAAGCCAATAAACTATTTTGGTCACAGATAATGGCAGTTGACAACTTGTTATACATTCTTATAGTATTTATTATAATAATATTAACCTTGCACAGCTGTTCTGCTTTTTGAGTAGTTATAAGAGTAATTCCATAGTACTTCATTCAAAAAAAGATCTTCTGTTCACAGAGGGGAGCTGAATATGTGATAAGAAATACAAGGTGTGCTTTTCATGTGCTCATAAATTAGTTTCAAAGGGTGAAACATCTTTCTAGGTAATGTCAAATAAGTCTCTGAAATATTGCAATACTAATTTGAGTAGTATAATACCAAATTTATTTAACAATACATGTAAGTTTTGTTAATATAGGACATCCCGTTGTGAATTTAAATGTCCAACTCTGAGAAAAAAGTAAACAATATTCACTTTAACCAAAAGAGTAATTCAATTGCACTGTAAGGTTAATTATGNAGGGTGAAACATCTTTCTAGGTAATGTCAAATAAGTCTCTGAAATATTGCAATACTAATTTGAGTAGTATAGTACCAAATTTATTTAACAATACATGTAAGTTTTGTTAATATAGGACATCCTGTTATGAATTTAAATGTCCAACTCTGAGAAAAAAGTAAACAATATTCACTTTAACCAAAAGAGTACTTCAATTGCACTGTAAGGTTAATTATATTTTTGGATTAGGTACTATTTTGTTTGTTTGTTTTTTCTTATTCAATATCCCTTCCTTGGGGCTACCCAGATGGTGAAGTGGTAAAGAATCCACCTTCTAATGCAGGAGATGTGAGTTACATTCTTGTGTCAGAGAGTTCCCCTGGAAAAGAAAATGGCAACCCACTCCAGTATTCTTGCCTGGGAAATCCCAAGGACAGAAGAGCCTGGTGGACTACAATCCCTGGGATCCCAAAGAGTTGGACACAACTGAGCGACTGAACGCACACACATCCCTGCCTTAGCAAAGAGGCAAGCTCTTAATTCCCCAATACTAGTTTATTAGAAGGAGCACATTTGATCTTTCTTTCTCTTATACTCAGTCTTTTTGTTTCCCCTTTAAATTAAGCACATTAAATGTAGGGCCAGGTGTGAAGTTTGGTAAGAGTCTAATACACGTTGAGGAAATTTGCTTTTTAAATGGGTGATGTCATGCACCTTAAGTTCAGAAAATTCCCCATATCTTCTATTAAGAAGATATCTGTAGCTTCCTGCTGCCATGGAGTTGGTTAATTCAGAATGATGGGAGCATCTTCTTCATTCTTTGCTTCCAGCTGATAACCAAACCTGAGTGGAGCAGAAGCGCCTGTGCTCTAGAACCAGGTTGGAAAGTCTTCCCTCCTCCTATTTCTTCCAATAATTAACATGTCTCCTAAGTTTAAGGTCCTTGAGTCTCTCTTGAGCTTCAAGTTTGTTTGTTTGTTTGTTTTTCTGTTAAGCTGAAAGAGCTGGACCAGCAAGGTGGGATAACCATTCCTGAGTTTCAGTTTTGTCAATAAAATGGAGGGATAAAATTTATGTCTTTATGACCTCTGCTTAAGCTACCTTATCTATCATACTTTAAAACTGCTTTAACGTTATAAAATTGACTGGGGAGACTCCTAACTTTGGATATAAACTGGAGAATTTTCAATTAGTTTCTTGCTTCTTAAAATTCCAGTTAAGCTTGTTGGGAAGTTCTCTGGTCCAAGTGCATGTTTGTTGTTGCTGTTTAGTGGCTAAGTTGCTGTTTGTGGCCCCATGGACTGTAGCTCACCAGGCTCATCTGTCCTTGAGATTTTTCAGGCAAGAACACTAGAGTAGGTTGCTATTTCTTTGTCCACTGGATCTTCCTGGCCGAGGGATTGAACCTGTGTCTTCTGCTCGGCAGGCGAATTCTTTGCCATTGAGCCACCAGCTGTCTGTCCAACTCTTAGCATACTAAATCGTGCTGACTTTTTTTTTTTTCTGGTAAAGTGTCGTATAGTACAGAGGATTCTTTGTAGTGATTTTTATATTACAAAGCATAGTTTCAAGTTTCCAACACGTCACCATGGGATTGGATAGTAATAATTAGTAGTAATACTCATACATTTGTGGTTGATCTCTTTCAACATTTGTATCCCTGCATGAGTTTACATTCTTACATTGGGCTCATCAGCAATTTTTCTAATAAATAATTGGTTTTTCAAAGTAATGGGTTATTACTTGTCTAGTCTACCATTTTTGTGGGGATTCATTAATTTCATTATTACTTCTAGTAATTCCCTCATCTTAGTTTCCTTTCCATTGTTCTGCTTTTTCTCGATTCCTAACACAAGCCCTCCTTTTTAGTTCTCATAACAAGCCACTTCTTATGCAATAAGATGAGACTGAAGTACTCGAATTAAATTTAATTTTCTGTAGTATTCTAGTAAGATTGGGAATTGGATGAAATAAGCCATGTGGCATCTTAAAAAAAAAAAGACATTAAAGAAAAACAGACCATAGGTAGCATCCAATGCCAGGTTTAGAAGTCAGCATGAGTTCGCTTTGATAAAAATATAGCTGAAAGGAAAAGAGAATTTTGAGGCTTTCCAGCCCAAGAGCCATTGTCTTTTTTTTTTCCCCAAGACTATGCAAAACAACATTGGAAACCATAACATCAGTCATTCAAGGTGCCAGAAATAGGTGTTTACAGTGGAGAATTTAAAGAGGAAATTCTGGTAGCATGCATATCACAGCAGAACACCACAGATTTTGAGCAGATAGCTTTCATAAATCTCTTGGTATTACACACACTAGTGAGACTCTATGGCCCAGCAGAATATGTAGGAAGAGACTGGAAGCTTGAAAGACAGAGCCATATGGGGTGAGATCAGAGAGATTTTGCTTCTCTGAATGCATTCCCAAAGTCTGTAGCTCAGAAAGCAGAAGCCCTCTGGTTTTATAATGTAAGATAACAGTCTAAAGCTCTTAAAGTGGTGTAAATAACACAGAAAGGGGGGGAGAAACCCAGGGTACTAGGATAAATAACAGTAGTGGGAAACCATAAGAACACCATATAGATCTGTTTCTGTGAATTGAAGGGAAGAACAATTTTACTATTAGAGTCCAGGAAAATGATAATTTCCATCTAGAAGAGCAGTTGCTAAACTAATGTTCAATAATGTCCAATTTTCAACTGAAAATTATTAGCCAGGCAAAGAAATAGAAAAATAAGTCATACATTGACAAAAAAGAGCAAAGGAAAACAGACCATATAGGTCCAGATATTGGATTTGGCAAAGACTTCAAAATAGCTACTATGCATATATTTAAATAATTAAAGGAAAATATATTTTAAAATAAAGGAAAATCAGTTTAATCCAGTTCAGTCACTTAGTCATGTCAAACTCTTTGAGACCTCATGGACTGCAGCACGCCAGGCTTCCCTGTCCGTCACCAACTCGCAGAGCTTACTCAAACTCATGTCCATCAAATCAGTGATGCCATCCAACCATCTCTTCCTCTGTCGTCCCCTTCTCCACCTGCCTTCAATCTTTCCCAGAATTAGAGTCTTTTTGGATGAATCGTTTCTTCATATCAGGTGGCCAGAGTACTGGAGTCTCAGCTTCAGCATCAGTCTTTACAATGAATATTCAGAACTCATTTCCTTTAAGATGAACTGATTGGATCTCCTTGTTATCCAAGGGACTCTCAAAGAGTCTTCTCCAACACCACAGTTAAAAATCATCAGTTCTTTGGTGCTCAGCTTTCTTTACAGTCCACCTCTCACATCCATACATGACTACTGGAAAAACCATAGCTTTGACTAGGTGGACATTTGTTGGCAAAAAATGTCTTTGCTTTTTAATATGCTGCTTATTGGTTGGTCATAGCTTTTCTTGCAAGTGTCTTTTAATTTCATGGCTACAGTCACCATCTGTGGTGACTTTGGAGCCCACAAAAAGAAAGTCTATCGCTATGTCCATTGTTTCCCCATGTATTTGCCATGAAGTGATGGAACCTGATGCCATGATCTTAGTTTTCTGAATGTTGAGTTTTAAGCCAAATTTTTCACTCTCCTCTTTCACTTTCAACAAGAGGCTTTTTAGTTCTTCACTTTCTGCCATAAGGGTAGTGTCCTCTGCGTATGTGAGGTTATTGATATTTCTCCCAGCAAACTTGATTCCAACTTGTGCTTCATCCAGCCCAACATTTTGCATGATGTACTCTGCATATAAGTTAAATAAGCAGGGTGACAATATACAGCCTTGACGTCCCCCTTTCCTGATTTGAAAGCAGTCTGTTGTTCCATGTCTGGTTCTAAATGTCACTTCTTGATCTGCATATAGACATTTTTTGAATTTATTTATTTTAATTGGAGGTTAATTACTTTACAATGTTGTATTGGTTTTTCCATACATCAACATGAACCTGCCGCAGGTATACACGTGTTCCCCATCCTGAACCGCCCTCCCTCCTCCCTCCCTGGGGCATTGAAACATGTACAATATGCATACTGACTTTTCAGGAGGCAGAAGAGGTGGTCTGATATTCCCATCTCTTTAAGAATTTTCCACAGTTTGTTGTGATCCACACAAAGTCTTTTGCATAGTCAATGAAACAGAAGTAGATTTTTTTTTAAATTATCTTGCTTTTTTGAGGATCCAGTGGATGTTGGCAATTTGATCTCTGGTTCCTCCGTCTTTTCAAAATCCAACTTGAACATTTGGAAGTTTTTGATTCATGTACTGTTGAACCTTGCCTTGGAGAATTTTAAGCATTACTTTGCTAGTGTGTTCAGTCCAGTTCAGTCACTCAGTTGTGTCCGACTCTTTGCAACCCCGTGAACACACCAGGCCTCCCTGTCCATCGCCNAATACATTTTTTTAAAATTATTTATGCTTATAGTAGATTAGGGATATTTTTTTAAGTCTAACTTTGAAGAGTGGTTGAAAGAAACTACCCTCTCTGAAGAACAAGAGGACAAACATTGGAGAAATTTGGACAAATTTCCTTTTCTATCAACAAAGTGATGGTAGATACTAGATTTACCCTTTTTTCAGACAACGAGAAAACCAAATAAAATCTAAAAAATGATGGTATTCAGACATTGCACTAACAAAAGCACAGGATGGTGATTGCTGATAGGACTGTTTTAGAGTGTTACTTAAAGATAACTTCCCGATGTCAATGCAGAGAGTAAATCAAAAGAACCTTGTGGTCTTGCTGATTTGAATAGAGTTCATAGTTCAAGTCCAGAAGGGTCAGATTGTCTTATTTTTCAGCCCAGAATAGAGAGGATTAAGCCATAGAGGTAAAAGCAACAGAGATTTCTACAGGAGACCCCTAGACTCTTTGAATGAGAACTGATCTCTATTATGGAAAGTGAAGTGAAAGTGTGAAAGTGTTAGTTGCTCGGTCATGTCTGACTCTTTAGGACCCCATGGACTGTAGCCAAACAGGCTTTTCTGTCTATGGAATTCCTCAGGCAAGAATACTGTAGCAGGCTGCCATTTTCTTCTCCAGGGGATCTTCCCAAACCAGGGACTGAACCCAGCTCTCCTGCATTGCAGGTGGATTCTTTACTGTCTGAGCCACCAGGAAAGCCCATATTTTGGGAAGCAGTTACCAAATCTGAAGAAAGAGCCACAAGATAAAATCCTGTGATGAACTGTGATTTGTTCATTTGGCTTGGTATCCAGGTAATACTGGTTTCATTGAATGAGTTTAAAAGTACTGTCTGCATTTCAATTNACTGAACCCAGCTCTCCTGCATTGCAGGTGGATTCTTTACTGTCTGAGCCACCAGGAAAGCCCATATTTTGGGAAGCAGTTACCAAATCTGAAGAAAGAGCCACAAGATAAAATCCTGTGATGAACTGTGATTTGTTCATTTGGCTTGGTATCCAGGTAATACTGGTTTCATTGAATGAGTTTAAAAGTACTGTCTGCATTTCAATTTTTCAGAACAACTTCTAAAACACTGATGTTAATTCATGTTTAAACAATTGGTATAATTCACCAGTGAAGCCACCTGGCTGGGAATTTCTCTGTTGCAATAAAAAATAATAATAGTAATGTGTTCCCTTTACTTGTTATATATTGTATACATCATCTTAGATTTTCTCATTTTTCTTCTGTAATTTTCACAGAGTTCAATTACATCAGGCAAACAAATGTATAAACTTTTCAGGACAGTCCTGCAGACATATTATAGCTCATCAATTTCAGTGTCTCTCTTCCCCAGAACCCTCAAAGCATTGTTAAAATCATACCAGATACTTAGATAGACTAGCTATAAAACAGCAAATGTCAATGTTTTTCACATTGAAGGACTTCCCTTGGTTCCACAGAACTAAAACTCTGTCTCCTTTCATGTCAATATCTGAGCATTTGCTACCAATTTTCTGTATGACCTTGGCATCTTGACAAGTTCTATTCTTATTCTGCATCGTTGAATGTCATACAGTGCACTTCAGCTTCTGAGAGAACTGAAATACCCACTGTTTGAGAAATTATAATGTTTAGAGTATTTGACTTCTTATTTTGTGATGCAATTGTATGGAGATACAACCGTATATTCAGATCTTAAGAAGAATGCAAAACTGGCCAATCTCCCAGAGATATTTCTGTGAAGGAATGTTGTTTGTTAAGTAAATTTTATGACTACAGAGATGGATGAATCTGTCCTTATTTCATGTGTATAAATTTTAATGTGTTATCTCTGGTAATGGAACAATGAATATGCCAACAACTGAGGCTTCTCACCGCTGACCCATTAGTGTCCTCAGATCTGATTATGAAATATTAAAGTTTCCAAAAATATATTATAGTTGTGACTTTATATTAGCTGAAACTAGTGCTCAGACAGCCTTGCCAAATTACTTATAGATATTAATGCAAAATTATTGCTGGGTCATTGACAATTTCATGTTCTCACTGCTTGGGTTTAGAGGCAACTCAATTTAATGACTTCCTTATGTGGAAGTCAAATTCTGTTAAAAAATGCCATATTATTTCCCTTTACTTATTGCACTCTGTGATCAGTAATTGTGGAGAGCTCTGGTTATCTTATCTGTTTTACATTTGCAGACCAAATGAGTATCCAGCATGCATAATTAATTTTATATCAACTAGCTGTGCTTGTTTCAGGACGGTTTAATTTTTCCAGTCAAACTCAGATTTATTTACTTGCTAAAAGGACAGAAGACCTCTACAGTTTCCTGAACGTATTTATACCTGGCCCTCTTTGAGTCTCAATCATATCTCCTTGCCTTGAGGAAGCAGGGATTTTCATGTTCCCATTACTTTGATTGCCAAAGGTCAATATCTATCATTTAGAAAATTGATAAATGCATTTTAGCTCTAAGAATAGTATTTTCATGAAGCATGGCATGTATTAATTGAAAATTAATATTTTAGCCAATACACCTTCCTCTTTCAAGTATTGCCACCTGGTTGGCTATGATATAACAGTGATCAGCAGAGTGAAGTCAAGGAGACTAGCTCACTAATTTGATGAAGCAGTGATGCAAAGCTTGATATTTACTTATTCCTGCAACTCCATTTATTTTTACTGTTTGCGTTTTTTGTTTGGAGTTAGATTTCTAAGTTGCATAAGAAAGTAGAGCTAGCCCTCAAAATTACTTGTGGTCATTTAGGATTTGGTCAGTAAAGATATTTCACTCACTTGGTATTCCAGACTTAACTAAAAGGAGGGTCTGTAATGGGCATATGCCCTTGTAACTTTTGCTGGCATCATAAATAAGCATGGGAGCTAGTGAATTGAAATTCTTAAGAGCAATAGGGTGGATTGTAATTTTGTGATTCTTAATAAACAATGACACTGAAATTCAAAATCTTCTACCTCCTACATAGACATTGACCTTAGTCTTATGATTGGCTTTGAGCAATGAAAAATAAACATGGTATATGTGGAAACTTGGTAAGAATTTCACACTTGTATTTACATTGAGACTTTTTCTCCTCTAGAATGTTCTTAGGATTGAACTATTTTAAAAAATAAGCCAAATAAACCATAAGACGAGACCAAGAGGGACAGAGAGTCACTTCAGGCTTCCAGTTGTTCCTACTAAGGTACAGACTCATCAGTGAGACCATATTACATGTTCCAGGACAAGTCTTTATCTGACCACAGTGGCACAAAAGACACCAAAAAGTCTGGCAGGAGGACCAGTCAATGCAAAATAAATAAACTCCAGTGACGTAGTAAGGGACAAAAGAAGATGAGAGGTGTGTGTGTGTGTGTGTGTGTGTGTGTGTGTAATGGAATATTCAGTTCAGTTCAGTTCAGTTGCTCAGTTGTGTCCGACTCTTTGCAACCCCATGAATCACAGCTCGCCAGGCCTCCCTGTCCATCATCAACTCCTGGAGTTCACTCAGATTCACGTCCATCGAGTCAGTGATTCCATCCAGCCATCTCATCCTCTGTTGTCCCCTTCTCCTCTTGCCCCTAATCTCTCCCAGCATCAAAGTCTTTTCCAATGAGTCAACTCTTTGCATGAGGTGCCCAAAGTACTGGAGTTTCAGCTTTAGCATCATTCCTTCCAAAGAAATCCCAGGGCTGATTACTCAATCATAAAAAGGAATGAAATAGTGCCATTGCAGAGACATGGATAGACCTAGAGACTGTCATACAAAGTGAAGTAAGTCAGAAAGGGAAAAGCAAATATTGTATAATATAACTTATACGTGGAATCTAGAAAACTGGTAGAGATGAACTTATTTGCAAAGCAGAAATAGAGTCTCAAATGTGGATAACAAACATGATCACCAAGGGGTTGAGGGAAGAGAGTGAGTTGACTTCAGAGATTGGGACTGACATATATACACTGCTATGTATAAAATAAATGAAAATCTACTGTGTAGCACAGGGAACCCTACTCCATATGTAGTAATGACATTTATGGGAAAATAATCTAAAAAAGAGTGGACATACGTATATACATGACTGAATCACTTTGCTGTAGAGTTAGAAACTAATATAACCTTGTAAAGTAACTAAACTCCAATAAAATTACTAATAAAAAGAACATAAGGAGTAATGTAATTTATCTTAGATTAAGCCATTAACCATTGGAATGACTTATTACACCAACCACTGGCAACTGAAATGAATTGTTCTTTTGGAACATCAATTTGCATTTGAGTCACCTGGCTACATTGACCAATTCCAGATTATGTTTCAGTGATATGGGGCCAGGGCTGGAGATTTTACATCTTATACAAGCTTCCAGTTGGAGCAATAATTAATTGTTCCTAGACGGGAGAAAGCAAGGGAGCTTCAGGAAAAACATCTACTTCTGCTTCACCCTTTGACTGTGTGGATCATAACAAGTTGTGGAAAATTCTTAAAGAGATGAAAGTACCAGACCACCTTCCCTGTCATCTGAGAACATTGTATGCAGGTCAAGAAGCAATAGTTAGAACTGGACATGGAACAACTGACTCCAAACTGGGTAAGAGAAGGCTGTATATTGTCACCCTATTTATTTAACTTATATGAAGAGTACATCACATGAAATGCCAGGCTAGATGAATCACAAGCTGGATAAAGTTGCCAGGAGGAATATCAACAACCTCAGATATACAAAGGATACCATTCTCATGGTTGAAAGTGAAGAGGAATTGAAGAAGTTGGATGAGGAGAGTGAAAAGCCTGGCCTACAACTCAACATTCAGAAAGCTAAGATCAGACACTTAAAAGACACTTCCTCCTTGAAAGGAAAACTATGACAACCCTCGAAGAGGGTGGCAGAGGATGAGATGATTAGGTAGAATCACTGACTCAATGAATCTGACATGAATCTGAGCAAACTCTGGGAGATGGTGGAGGACAGAAGAGCCTTGGGTGCTGTAGTTCATGAGATCACAAAGAGTCAGACAGGACATAGTGATTGCATAGCAACAACATTCTGTCCTAAGACCATCTCTTTGTATTAAAAACTCAGGTACATCTTTTTTAAAGTCCTTTTTACTACAGCAGTGAGTGTGGTAGATGTGTTATTCAATAACATATATGGAAATATACCATTATGTATGCGTGCACATACATTACCCAAGATTTTGGTGCCTAAAGAAATCTGTGTTAGTGAAACAAGTCTTTTTAATGTCCAAATATAATAGCTTGGTTTTTAATCATTTGTTATTCAAAAGCATCCTCAGAAGAATTACACTCATTATTACTACTATAAATTTTCTTGGCATTGAATTCTGGTACAGGATTGACCTCACTGGCTTAGGGGTCTTTCCATGCCACTTTTCTTTACACTGTGCAGAGCTTCTCCTGCCCCCACGGTTTTGTGGAAATACTACTTATTTATGCAAAGAACTTTTATTGAACTTTTGAAGTGACAGAGCATTCAGGGTATATCATGATACAATCAGCAACCTAAAATTAATTTTATATTTTTTTACTCCATGTGTTCCTTTTTTTTTTGCACCTCCTTGCCTCTATCAAGCCCTTGATTAATAATATCTCCATTCACTTACCCTGCATATGCATCCATCAGGCTTAACCCCTAATATTGCTGTTAATTTTTTTAGAAAACTAATTTTTCTTTCATCATTTATCCAAATTAGGCTTCTGATCTAAATATATTGGTTCTAAAGTTTTAAAGGTGTTTTACTGAATTTACTGTAGTCCAACATTTCAGAGTCCTGCACACAATGATAACAAAACTGTACCAAAAGATTTCTACATTGAACAAGCTTATTTTTATTAAAACAACTGAAAATGTGTATTTTAAAAAAGCTAAGTGGAATGACTGGAGGGTTAGAGAGGGGCAACTGTCAAAAGAAAAGACCCCTACATCTAAACTTTCTCTTCTCTTTTGTTTCTAGAATCTGAATGTGTACCCAGTGTCTGACTTTATCTTGTATAAAAAAATTCCTCCTCCTCTTACAATAACTGATCACCTGATCTTTTTTATTTTTTGACAAGTTTGTTTCTGTCCATTCTTTCAAATCATTATTCTGTAGTAATTGAAAGGAAGAGTTTAAGAAGTTCTTATACAAACCCAGAATCGTTCTATCTTAACTAATGTATTACCAAATATAAAGGTTCTTTGGGGGGCATCTTCCCAGGTGGTGTACTCGTAAATAAACTGCCTACCAATGCAGAAGACACAAGAAACACAATTTCCATCCCTGGGCTGGGAAGATCCCCTGGAGAAGGAAATGGCAACCTATTCCAGTATTCTTGCTTGGGAAATTCCACATACAGAGGAGCCCAGTGGGCTACAGTCCATGGGGTTGCAAAGAGTCAGCTATGACTGAGCCAGTGAGCCACACAAACACACACACACAAGGTCTTTTTTTTTATTCCTGGTGGCCAAATCCAAACTTTCAAACACATTTTGGTGACAGACTCTGCTGCCGGTAGCTGAGTGGTTGCCTGATGCACTGAAGCACATTTATGACCGTTCTCCTACCTGGTTAAAGCCTGATAAAATGTTCCTTGAACTGATCTAGTTGCTATTGTCATGATAACTGTTATCAATCAGCCTCAAATAGGTATTTTAGTTTGCCTGTCAAAACCATGAAACCAAGTTTTGATGTATGTGTGTGCTCAGTCATGTCCAATTCTTTGAGACCCCATGGACTATACCCTGCCAGGCTCCTCTGTCCATGGAATTCTTCAGGCAAGAATACTGGAATGGGTTACAATTTCCTCCTCCAGAGGAACTTCCCAAATCAGGAATCAAAGTGATATCTCTTGAGTCTCCAGCATTGGCGGGCAGATTTTTTTACCACTTGTGCCACCTGGGAAGCCTAGTAGACATGTGTAAAAACAGTGAAAATTAATAAATCTTGATCTTATTCAGAATATGTATCAATTCATCTACAAGCTTGACTTAAAGGTGCATTGATGAAATATACAAACAAAAGTTAAAGTATTTAGATTTATGTAAAATTTAAATTCTGTCCACATTCAAAATGTTTTGAGGCATTACAATCCTTCACAGTAATGTAAAATCATCATACATAATCTTCATTAAGAGGGGTCATGAAATGATAAAGGTGTAAAACCATAGACTGTGAAAGGCAAGTCATTTGTTTCAAATAAAATTTTCATGAAACTTCTCTGAGCAAAAAATTGGAGCTCATAGCCTTACCTGAGGACATATTTTCCCATGAAAATTTAAGTTTAATTTACTTATTCTGTCTTTGAAGCCAAAGCAGAATAACAAATGTAACTTGTCATTAAAAAAATTCTTAAAGATGAGTAGAGCTCATTCATAGACAATACTAATATAAAAATTATTCTAATACAGGCAAATAAATAACTAATCCATTCAAAGATTCAGATTTAATGATATAAAAAGCACATTATAATGTCATGTGTTCCTTAATAATGAGCTTTTAGATATTTCATTGATAACCACATACCATCTTATAAGAAACAAAGAGCACTCAGTTGTATATAATCTTAGTACTAATATAACAACTTTAAACACATGTGTGCATCCTTAAGTTTGGTCTTGTTTACAAATGTATGCTTAAGATCCTGGCTAGTTGAAATCCAAATGTGTATAAATCACAAAGCAAATGATCCAGGTCTGCATTTCAAAACAAAACTGTAAAATAATCAAAAGGCTTGGGAAGACTATTAACCCTACAGAAGCAAGTCTTTTATAGATATATATGCATTATATGTAAATATAGCAAAATTCCATATAAAAATATTTATCTTAATACTGAATTCAATGTATCTAATTTATTATGCTTCAGTGAAATTAAATTCTTTATTTTAATAAAAAGAAGGAGATAGAAAGGAAAGTTATAAGTGAGTTTATACTTTATGATGAAATGCCAGAGTTCATATTTTATGTTAAAATAGCTACAAGTTCTAAACATATAAAGATGTGTGCTGAATTTTTAATCTCAACATGATGGATGTAATCAGTGAATTAAGCAATTAAAGATAAACCAATAAAAGTTTTACCTGAACTCTCTGAGGGTAGTGTATAAAGTGTGAAATGTCATTATAATATACTATAGATGAGCTATAGGGCTTAAAAAGATTATATAAATCTAATATTATAACCAACACTTTTTTTCCAGTAAAAGCAAATTGAAATTATCATTGTGAGAATATACTTTATTCTGATATCAGGCTGTATAAGGGCTAATATTTAACAATAATGCATCCTGTAACTTTTTTGTTGTTTTCTTTATTATAGAATGTGCTTCATTTCTTTCATCAGTTAGAAAGATGTGTGTTTGTGCTCAGTTATATCAACTTTTTGCAACTCCATGGAGCAGGCTCCTTCTCCACCAGATTTTCCCAGTAATAATACTGGAGTGTGCTACTATTTCCTCCTCTCGAGGATCTTCCCAATCCAGGACTTGAATCTTTATCTTATTCTTTGGCAGGCAGATTGTTTAGCACAGAACCACCTGGCAAACCAACAAGCAGACAGTGGGGGTGGTGGTTTAGTCACTCATTCATGTCCAACTCTTATAGCCCCATGGACTGTAGCTTGCCAGAGTCCCTGGTCCATGGGATTTTCCAGACAAGAATACTGGAGTGGGTTGCCATTTCCTTCTCCAGGGCAAAAAGCAGATAACAGCATGAAATTAGGGAATGACTTAGCATTCTTCTTCTGATACTACCTAAGGAGTCAGTTATCTGAGAGCTATCTTTGGTCGTAGTCTTTTATCTGATTAGATTTTTGGTCTAGAAAAATAAACATTAAATATGCACTAACAGACATATAGAATAATTAAGTAGTGTTACTAGCTTGTTCAACTAATGTAAGTCAGTTCAAATAGTTTAAGCTTGAAATACAAATAGCAAGTTATAAATGCATTTCACTTACTTTTCTTTTCTAAAAATAAGTCGTTCTTAGTCAAACACAGCAATCATGCATGAAAATACACAAGTCATGCACAATACATTTTTCTCAAAATAAACTTATCTGTGTAACAGATCAAAAGATAGACATCTTCAGTATCTGAAGACATTGCAGTGACTAATCTCAAACTTCCTCAAAGAAACAACTACCCTACTCTCTAATGGTCTAATATTTTACTTAATTTTAACCATCATTGCAGATGGTGACTGCAGCCATGAAAGTAGAAGACACTTGCTCCTTGGAAGAAAAGCTATGACCAACCTAGGCAGTGTATTAAAAAGAAAAGACATTACTTTGCCAACAAAGGTCCGTCTAGTCAAAGCTATGGTTTTTCCAATAGTCATCTATGAATGTGAGAGTTGGACTATAAAGAAAGCTTAGCCCTGAAAAACTGATGCTTTTTGAACTGTGGTGTTGGAGAAGACTCTTGAGAGTCCCTTGGATTGCAAAGAGATTCAGCCAATCCTTCCTAAAGGAAATCAGTCCTGAATATTCATTGGAAGGACTGATGCTGAAGCTGAAACTCCAATATTTTGGCCATCTGATGCAAAGAACTGACTCATTGCAAAAGATCCTGATGCTGGGAAATATTCAAGGCAGGAGGAGAAGGGGATAACAGAAGATTAACCAGTTGGGTGGCAACACCAACTTGATGAACAAAAGTTTGAGCAAGCTCCAGGAGTTGGTGATGGACAGGGAAGCCTGGCAAGCTGCAGTCCATGGGGTTGCAAAGAGTCGTACACTACTGAGTGACTGAAATGAACTGAATTGAACTGAAGTTTAATTTTATAGTACTATCTTGTCTCGCTTTTGTTGTTTTCTCTCAGCATATATTTGAGAAACTTACACAGGTTGTTTTGTGTAGCAGTAGTTGTTCATTTTAATTCTGTATATTACTCCATAGTGCGTGCCAAGCTGCTTCAGTCATAGCCAGTTCTTTGCAACCTCATGAACTATAGCCCACCAGCTATATCCCTCAACTATACCCCTCAGTCCATGGGATCCTTCAGTCAATAGAGGAATGGGTTGCCATGCCCTTCTTCATGGAATCTTCCCAACCAAGGGATCAAACCCAGGTCTCCCACATTGCAGGTGGATTCTTTACTGTCTGAGCCACCAGGAAAGTCCAAGAATATTGGAGTGGGTGGCCTATCCCTTCTCCAGCAGATCTTCCTGACCCAGGAATTGAACTGGGGTCTCCTGCATTGCAGGAGGATTCTTGACCAGCTGAGCTACAGAGAAGCTGAGCAACTAAGCACAGCACAGCAGAGCATTTTAATGACAATTCCTAGTCATGGATTTTAATTTATGATAATACTATAAACTCATCTTTTGTACAATTGCATTGCTATTTTTTGCATTTATATCAAAGCATAGAACTATACATATGCATCTTTGCTTTATTCAGTCACTAGGTTGTGTCCAACTCTTGGTGGCCCCGTGGGCCATAGCCCTCCAGGCTCCTCTGTTCAGGGGACTCTCCAGGCAAGAATAGTGGAGTGGGTTACCATGCCCTCCTCCAGTGTATCTTCCTGACCCAGGGATCAAATCTGCACCTCTTGCACGAATATACATAATTTTAATGTATATGCCCAATCATTTTACAATATATCTGTACCAAACCTTATTCCCAGCAGCAGTGTATGAGATGTCCAGTTGCTTCACATCCTCACCAATACTGGAATTTGTCAGGATTACTCTAAATCAATTAATTTAAGCATAATTTACTTAAAATGTGCAAATTTTAAGCACATAATTCAGATTTTTGACAAACATATACATCTACGTAATCACCATCCCAATGAGTATACAGAACATTTCGATCACCAATCATATTTCCTCAAGAGCTTTGCAATCATTCCCATTGCTAACCACAGGTAACCAATATTTGATTTCTATACTAATTTATTATTTTTGCCTGTTATCAAATTTCATATAAATGAAACTATGCTGTATGTACTCTTTTGTGACTGCCTTATTTACTTAAGCAAAATATTTTAAATTCGTGAGTAAGAGCTCACTGCATGGATATACTACAAGCTATTTTATCTATTCTTCTGTAAACAGATATTTGAGTTGTTTTGAGTTCTAGGTTGTTATGAAAAAAGCGATAAATTTCCATACATAGTTGTGTATATACTTTGTGTAGATTTGCTTTGGTTTTTCTTACATAAAGAGTAGGATTAATCTGAGTCATATGGTAAGCATATGATTATATATGTATCTGCCAAACTGTTTTACAAAGTGGTTGTACTTTTGCACTTTCACCAGGAATATTTGAATTTCAATTGCAGGAATTCTTCATCAACTTGATCAGAATTTATATTTTAGCTACTTTATGAATGCAAAGTGGCATTTCTGCGTGATTTTAATTTTTACTTAACTAAAGATACTGATCGTTTAAAGAACATTATATGCCCATGATAGTCATTCATGTCTTCTTTTATAAAATACTTTTCCTATTTAAAAAATATATATACATATATATGAATTCTTGATAAAAGTCCTTTGCTAGAAATGTGTTTTATAATATTTTCCCCAGTCTCTGGTTTACATTTTCCCTTTCTTATTAGCATTTTTTGAAGAACAGTGTTTAACTTTGTATGAAAATCCAATTTATTATGTTTTGTTCATTTAGGACTTAGAGCTTTTTTTGGTATTAGTAAAATTTGCCTACTTTAAAGCTATGAAGACTTAGTCACTATTTTTCCTGAAGAGCTTATTGTTCTCAATTTATCTTTAGGTCTATAATCCATTTAAAGTAAACTTGTACATTATTTGTGTCCCAGAGCAAGTTTTTTTTTTTCCTTAGTAAAAACATTTTTCAACATTTTGTTAAAAATATATTTTCTTCACAGAATTTCCATGATTTTATATAAGTTTGAGAGCATCTATAAAATAATATGTTCCTATTCATTATTTTGTAACTCCACTTAGTTAAATATCCTTTAATTTCTCTCCACAATATTTCTTCAGTGAGTAATATTCATGTATTTAAATATGATCCTAGACATTTTATGTTTTTGATGCCATTGAAAGTGTTGAATTTTTAATTTCAATTCTAGATGGGAGTTGATAGTATATTGAAATAGAGTTATTTTTGTATGTTAGCTTCTTAACTGTATTCATTCTAATTGAGTTTTGAACACAACCCCTCCTCCTAAGATTTCCTAAACAAATGATTATGTTAAGTTTAAGAAAGAAAATTTTATTATTTCCCCAAATTTGTATGCTATATATATATATATATATATATATTACTGTCTCTTTATGCTAATCAATAGAGAAAACTATCAGTATATGGGATGATTTCTCTGATCTTCTTTGTTCTTGATGCATTTAATTTACAACTGTTATATGAGCTTTAAGATTTTTATAGATATCTTTTATTAGACTGAAGAAACACCCTTATATTTCTAACATGCTTAGAAGTTATATTATGTGTGATTGTAACATTTAGTAAAATGCTTTCTTTCTATCTATTGAAAAGGTTTTTATTGTTTTCTCTTTATTATAATAAGTATAAACTTATACTCAAGTATCAACTTGATTTTCAAATGTTAAACCAAATTAATATCCTTCAGATAAAATCTAATTGGTCACAATGAACTATCCTACTTATATCTCTTTGGAAATCCTTTGCTAATACAATTTGCTAAGAAATTTTGTGTAAATAATCTGGAAGGACATTTATTTATGTCTTTCATTTTTTCATATCTAAGTATATTTTTGGTGCTGTGGTATATCAGGTCTCATACGAATTTAGAACTATTTGTTCCTTCATGATGCTTTCAAAACATTCATGGAAGGTTGACACTATTTTGTGCTCAAGGAATTCACCTGGGAATGTTTATCAGCCTGAATCTATTTTGAAGGACTATTTAAGTTTTAATATAACATTACTGATACATAGAAAGCAATTCAAAAATTCTTATTTGTTCTGTCTTCATTTTAGCAAGTTGTGCTTTTTGTCCATTTCATCAGTGTTGCTTTTTTTTTTAATCACGATGTTGTTCACTATATTTCCTTGTGTGTGTGCAGTTGCTCAGTTGTGTCTGAATCTTTGTGGCCCCGTGGACTGCAGTCTGCCAGGCTCCTCTGTTGGTGCAATTTTCCAGGCAAGAGTATAGAGAGGATTGTCATACTTACTCCAGAGCATCCTTCCACCTCAGGAACTGAATATTTCCTTAGTCTATGAATGCCTGAAGGTTCTGTAGTGTTGCTTCTGTTCATAGTAATTTGTGCCAAGTTTCTCATTTGCAAAGAGAAATGTAAATTTTTGGACAGGTATATCTTCCCTTCCAGTTAATAAGCCTCAAAGAACGATTTCAGTTATATTCATGTTTTATTCCCCCTCTAACATCTTAGAAAGAATTCTGCTGCTAATCTGTGACCAATCTTTTATACTTTAGATGGCATATTTGGCTTTCTTAGGAGATTCAGTTCACTTCAGTCGCTCAGTTGTGTCCGACTCTTCGCAACTCCATGAATTACAGCACGCCAGGCCTCTCTGTACATCACCAACTCCCAGAGTTCACTCAGACTCACGTCTATAGAGTTGGTGATGCCATCCAGCCATCTCATCCTCTGTTGTCCCCTTCTCCTTCTGCCCCCAATCCCTCCCAGCATCAGTCTTTTCTAATGAGTCAACTGTTCGCATGAGGTGGCCAAAGTATTGGAGTTTCAGCTTTAGCATCAGTCTTTCCTAAGAACAACCAGGACTGATCTCCTTTAGAATGAACTGGTTGATCTTGTTGCAGTCCAAGGGACTCTCAAGAGTCTTCTCCAACACCACAATTCAAAAGCATCAGTTCTTCAGTGCTCAGCCTTCTTCACAGTCCAACTCTCATATCCATACATGACCACAGGAAAAAACATAGCCTTGACTAGATGGACCTTTGTTGGCAAAGTAATGTCTCTGCTTTTGAATATGCTATCTAGGTTGGTCATAACTTTCCTTCCAAGGAGTAAGTGACTTCTAATTTCATGGCTGCAATCACCATCTGCAGTGATTTTGGAGCCCCCAAAAATAAAGTCTGACACTGTTTACACTGTTTCCCCATTAGGACCTCAATTACATCATGACTTCAGGATATTTAAAACTCTAAACTAGATCATTCTCAAGAACATCTGAATCCCCTCCACACCCTTGAATCTTAAAAAGCATCAGTTTCTAAATCACCACCTACCATTATTGATGCCAGTTTGTAACTCTTCTACTCTGAACAAATCCTTGTGTTTCTATTGAGTTGAGAAAGCAATTTTAATGAACTTATAAGCAACCAAATATTATAAAGTGAAAGTGTTTTCTCTTGACCATATTTTTACCTGGAGTCAAGTTCACTGAGAATAATTGAAAGATAGTAACCTATTTTAAAAAATGTTTTAGCCCTCAGAAAAAATACAAACTATTCAAAGGAAATATGGAAATCTCTCTGGAAGGAAGAGGAGAGCCTAGGAAAACTGAATAAAGTAATTAAAAAGAAGCTCTTTCAAAGAAATCTCAAGTAATTTCCCCAAATTGCAGTATAAAAGACTCTTATAAATGTTTGAGAGAGTGAATAGAAGTTCAGTTCTGAGCATTTAGGCATCATTATGGTGTTATTATTGTTACAAAGATAAAAAATGCATGGGGTCATGGACCCCAAACAAAATTGTCACTCATTTTGAGGGAACATGCCAATAAATATATAGGGTCAGGTACATGAGGGAAAGAATTCAAGGATATGCTGTTGTCAAGGCTTAGGATAGGTGTTGAATTTATAGTAGCATATATCCTGAGTAGAATTGTGCAATTCAGAAAGAAATTGGTAATGCCACCAATAAATAGATGACTTTTTATAGACTCCTACTCACTATGAAAAATGTACAGCCATGTTCTTTGATGTACCTTCACATAGGATATTGAAATAGAAAAGAATTTAAGGGAATACATTACTTGTAAATGTACTTGGAAAAGTGTGGCACTGTGTCAAAAAAACAAGTATGTTGCTAGATAAACTTGCACTAGATTCAGATCTTAAAAAGCAGAAAGTCAGACATCAAATTATTAATGGAAATTTGGGCATTTAATTCCCTGAGGGGAAACAAAAGGACTTAAGGCCTGAATGATGTACTCATTAATTGCCTAAATCAGCTAAGTAGAGGCATGTCTTCAATTTTACTGGAAGAAATATTTGTGTGATGAGGGACTCTTTCCAACACCAGCTGTGTTGAGTATTTGGATTTCTGACCTACATACTACTGAAATGGAAATCAAGCAGAATTTTTTTCTTTTCTCCTGTGATTTTCTGTTTGCCTACCTTCCTTCAAATAGAAATAAGTTGTTCTGATATTTGGCAACTTCCAGAAATAGGTATTTTGATTGAATTCTTTCCTGAGTTTGAGAAACATAATTTTGATTCAAAAAATTATTTCAGAGATTGATGATTTTCCATGGCTTTTTTTTTATATGGGTCTGATATTCCATAATCATTCTCATGAAAATTGTGTTTCTTCAAAATAATAGGACACATGGCCGCCACAGAGTGTATTAATTTAGCTTTGCAAATGCTGAAAGAAGTATACAGTTGTGAATAGAAAAATACCAATACATAGCTGGTAAAAATATGGCTCCATTTAGATTATATGAATAAAAGCTTGTGGTTTATATTGTTTTTAATAGAAGTTAAGGCTAAGAAGGGTGGAACACTAAAACCAACTTATTTTGGTAATTATTGTTAACTATAACTGTTCCTAGAAATTTTCTACCAGAAGGAAGGTGGTGGTATAATTTGCATACTCAATATTGTCATTTGTATTTCTTATATAACAACTACCTAAAAACTTGGATAATATGGCCAAAGATTTAACTAAGAGGTAGAGTAGCAAATGAATTGTTGGCCTGTCTTAAAATGTGATTTTAATATTTATTTAATTAATGTCTTATTTTCATTCATTTATTTGTTTTGAAGGAATGGTTTACAGTACCAGGAAGAGGTAGTGGCTGCTAGTGAATTGGTCACCTAAAAAACAGACACAGGTTGTGCCCCCAAATTTTGATCTTTCTCTCGTGAGGCTACTATTCAAGTAACTGAAAATAGGCTTAGGTTTCATTGCAATGGATTTAGAGCACACACAAAAAAATTGGATAGATGTCATCTTACTATTGCTAATATTTCAAAGACAGGAGTGTATAATAATAAGCTGTCTTTTTATAATAACCATCCATTAAACTTTTTCCAGGAAAAAGACTTCATCAATTTTGCTGATAAAATTATAAGGAGTCTGAAATCCATTTGGTCACACTGTGCATGGAGAGAGATTTTTAATTTGGATTTCTCATGCTGTGGATCCATGTGTTTCTTGGCTTCTCAAATTGTCTAAGCTTGCCCTAGTTTAACACCCGTCTATTGCAGAGCAAATGTTTATTTCTATAACTGCCTTTATTAGTTTGGAAGAATTAGTTATTATTATTCATATGTATGTATATATATATATATCTGTATATATAGAGAGATATATACATAGAGAAACATATATATATATGTATGTCAATTAAAGTGATGTACTGCAAACTTGATGAAATAATGAAGATAAGAACTGATGTGTGGACAGTAGATGATTCTTATAAGAATATTTGAAAATAAGCAATAATATTTCCCTCCTTTTCTGAAGAAACACAAAGTAATTGTATAATTTACATATAATTAAATGCATAGTAATGGTAACCTTGATGGAGGCTTCAGATATTCTGGTAGTTAATGTGGCATCAGTTCATTTAGTAATGTTGCTTTACCTTTCCTAGTTCCCTGTCATGGTTTCATTAACTATGCTTTTGTAAAACATGATACAGAAAGTCTGATATATATATTTCTTAAGTGAATAGGAATCCTCTTAATATGCTCTTGACATGCTGAAGTGTCCAACATTAAACATGTCTTGCCTCCATTGCTTTTTCTTTCCCAGCAATATTAATATAAGTAACTGAGTCAATGGACATGAGTTTGAACTCCAAGAGGACAGAGGAACTTGGCACACTGCAGTCTATGGTATCACAAAAAGTCAGACATGACTGAATGACAAAACAAACTACAATTAATAGAAAAATAATTTAATTTAAAATTATAAAAGCCCTCCAGAAAGCAGGCATAGAAGGAACATACCTCACCATAATAAAGGCCACATATGATAAACCCATAGCAAACATTATCTTCAGTGGTGAAAAATTGAAAGCATTTCCCCTAAAGTCAGGAGCAAGACAAGGGTGCCCACTCTCACTACTACTATTCAACATAGTTTTCGAAATTTTAGCCACAGCAATCAGAGGCGTAAAAGAAATAAAAGGAATCCAGATTGGAAAAGAAGAAGTAAAACTCTCACTGTTTGTAGACTACACGATCCTCTACAGGAGACAGGAAGAATAAAAGAAAAGCAGGCCCTGGCAAGGGCCGCAAGAGAAATTTATAATTATTGATAAACTGGATGCTATATGGCATGGATTCTTGGAACAAGTCCAGAGGGAACAGTTCATAATCTTGAAAACAAGATATGATCCTGGGGTCAGAAAACTGACCCCAGACTGTTTCACAAGTGGCATCTCAGAATAACATGTTTTATGTATCTGGTGGAAAATCTATACATACGAATATTAGTCTTATTTGTTATTGATTACTGTTTCCTAATTAATGGTTAATGATCATTTTGTTCTTTGGCTCTGAAGGCCACATGAGTCATAGTTTAACTCCCCGCATATTCTTTCATTCATGGATGAAAATATAATAAAGCCAGCTTGGATTCATTTTCCACACCTTCACCTTGGAGTGGTGTTGGTCCCCCAGATTCTCGCTTTTCTCTGAATTCTTATGTCTCATTTCTCATTCTCCCACCGTATTGCACTTTTGGAAACCCTGCTTATTGATGTAGTCTCGACAATCTTCTGCATAGAAACCCTAAACACACCAACAGAAAATTGCTAGAGCTAATCAATGAATATAGTAAAGTTTCAGGATATAAAATTAACATGCAGAAATCCCTTGCATTCCTATACACTAGCAATGAGAAAACAGAAAGAGAAATTAAGGAAACAATTTCATTCACCATTGCAATGAAAAGAATAAAACAGTAATAAATCTACCAAAAGAAACAAAAGACCTATATCTAGAAAACTATAAAACACTGATGAAAGAAATCAAGGATGACACAAATAGATGGAGAAATATATCATGTTTATGGATTGGAAGAATCAATATAGTGAAAATGAGTATAATCCCTATCAAGCTACCAATGGTATTTTTCAAACAACTAGAATAAATAATTTCACAATTTGTATGGAAATACAAAAAAACTTCCAATAGCCAAAGAAATCTTAAGAAAGAAGAATATAACTGGAGGAATCAACCTGGCTGACTTCAGATTATATGACAAAACTACAGTCATCAAGACAGTATGGTACTGGCACAAAGACAGAAATGTAGATGGATGTAACAAAATAGAAAGCCCAGAGATAAATCCACACAACTATGGACAACTTATCTTCGACAAATGAGGCAAGAATATACAATGGAGAAAAGACAATCTCTTTAACAACTAATGCTGGGAAAACTGATCAACCACTTGTGAAAGAATGAAACTAGAACACTTTCTAACACCATAAAAAAATAAACTCAAAATGGATTAGAGATCTAAATGTAAGACCAGAAACTATAAAATCCTAGAGAAAAACATAGGCAAAACACTCTCTGATATAAATCACAGCAGGATCCTCTATGGTCCACCTCCCAGAGTAATGGAAATAAAAGCAAAATAAACAAATGGGACCTAATTAAACCTAAAAGCTTTTGCACAATGAAGGAAACTATAAGCAAGGTGAAAAGACAGCCTCAGAATGGAAGAAAATAATAACAAATGAAGCAACTGACAAAGAATTAATATCAAAAAATATACAAGCAGCTCATGCAGCTCAATGCCAGAAAAATAAACGACCCAATCAAAAAAATGTGCCAAAGAACTAAACAGATATTTCTCCAAAGAAGACATACAGATGGCTAACAAACACATGAAAAGATGCTCAACATCACTCATTATCAGAGAAATGCAAATCAAAACCACAATGAGGTACCATTTCACGCCAGTCAGAATGGCTGCTATCAAAAAGTCTACAAATAATAAATGCTGGAGAGGATGCAGAGAAAAGGAATCCCTCTTACACTGTTGGTGGTAGTGCAAACTAGTACTGCCACTATGGAGAACAGTGTGGAGATTCCTTTAAAAAGTGGAAACAGAGCTGCCATACCACCCAGCAACCCCACTGCTGCACATACACATGGAGGAAACCAGAATTGAAAGAGATACATGTACCCCAATATTCATCTCAACACTGTTTACAATAGCCAGGACATGGAAGCAACCTAGATGTCCATTGGCAGATGAATGGATAAGAAAGTTGTGGTACATATTCACAATGGAATATTACTCAGCTATTAAAAAGAATGCATTTGAATCAGCTTTAATGAGGTGGATGAAACTGGAGTCTATTATACACAGTGAAGTCAGAAAGAAAAACACCAATACAGTATATTAACACACACAATATGGAATTTTAAAAGATGGTAACAATGACCCTATATGGGAGACAGCAAAAGAGACACAGATGTATTGAACAGTCTTTTGGACCCTGTGGGAGAAGGTGAGGGTGGGATGATTTGAGAAAATAGCATTGAAACACATATATTATCATATGTGAAATAGATAGCCAGTCCAGGTTTGATGCATGAGACAGGGTGCTCAGGGCCAGTGCACTGGAATGTCCCTGAGGGATGGGATAGGGAGGAAGGGGGGTTCAGGATTGGAGACACATGTACACCTGTGGCTGATTCATGTCAGTGTATGGCAAATGTAAAGCAATTAGCCTCCAATTAAAATAAATAAATTAATTAAAGTATATAATTCAAATCACTCACTTTCTCAGCCATCTCTACCGATTGCCACATAAACAAATTCTGCATAGTGTGTTAATTTCATTTTTACCTTTTAGAATAAATGAGGATGTTTGACAGTATTGAAAGCAGTCATAACTAGATCTGCACATTGCAAATTGGACTAGTTTCAGGCTGGGGTCTATGAAGGGTACAAATCTGACATTGATTATAATTATAGGATTAATGCTCTCTTACAGATTCAAGAGTAATGAAGTATTACCTAGGTGTGATTTATCATAATGTGAAAAGCTGGATGGATGGATTTACTTCCTTTTGTAAGAGACAATATTCTGTTTATAAGAGACTTCAATTTTTAATCAATTTGCCTTTGAGGAGGTCCCCAGTGTGTATTTGTGAACTAGGTGGGCAGCCACTGCTGCAGCATTTTCTGAGGACTGAGGCCAGTACTCTACCAAGGTATTCGTCCAGTGTCCAGTGTCCAGTTCTGCCCCTGTGTGAATTCTGCCAGCTAAAACACTCCCTCTCTGGATGTTGCCTGTTGAGTGATTAAGTCTATAGTCTTGGTTCTCAGCATGTCTTGACAAGTGCTTGTTTTCCAAACTGGTTCTCCATCCATCCCAGTTATTCCTTGAGCTATTGTATAGTAGTGGTGAAGGTCGCTCAGTTGTGTCTGACTCTGCGACTTCACATACAGGAGTGGGTTGTCATTCCCTTCTCCAAGGGATCTTTCTAACCCAGGGACTGAACCCTGGTCTCCTGCACTGCAGGGAGATTCTTTACCATCTGAGCCACCAGGGAAGAACTGTTTATCTTTTTCATTATTTCCTCTCCCTGTTTAATAAAAGCAGAGTTTGTTTTGAAGGGTATACTATCTCCTATGACTGCCACAGTAAATTGTTACATACTGGGTATCTTACAACTACAGAAATTTATTTCCTCACAGCTCTGGATGCTGGAAGTCCGGACTCAAGGTGTCATCAGGGCCATATTCAAAATACTCTGATCCTCTCAGAGAGGGTCCTTCCTGCTTCTTCCAGCTCCTGGGGACTCCAGACTTTACCTGACTTTTCTAGCTCGATACTTAAACCACTATGGTCACATTGCCTCTTCCTAGTAATGTGTCTCTATCTTTTCTCTTCTTTGTCTCACTTTTAATCCCCTTCTTTATGAAAAATGTAATTAATTATAATAATGAGTATAATACGACATTTAGCATCTTAAATATTTTTATGTGTATATTAGTGTTAAGTTCACTTTCCCTTTCACTTTTACTTTCATTGATGTGTAACCAGTCTCATCTGCTGTATTTTATTTGCTGTTGTGTTCAGTTGCCAAGTTGTGTACAACTCTTTGCAACCCCATGGACTGCAGCAGGCCAAGCACCTCTGTCCTCCACTAGCTCCCAGAGTTTCTTCAGATTCAGGTCCCTTGAGCCAGTTATGCTATCTAAATATCTCATTCTCTGTCACCCCTTCTCCTTTGGTCTTCAGTCTCTCCCAGCATCAGGGTCTTTTCCTATGAGTTGGCTCTTTGCAGCAGGTAGCCAGAATATTAGAGCTTCAGCTTCAGCATCAGTCCTTCCAATGAGTATTCAGGGTTGATTTCTTTAGAATTAGCTGGTTTGAACTCTTTGCAGTCCAAGGGACTGAAATCGACCTTTTAAAATTTCTTTCATCATCTGAATTTTATTTCACTAATGCCATTTTAAAAATAATTCAAATTGTGTCATGTACTTATTTGACACTTAATATTAAATAAAAAATGAATGTTTTCAGAAATTTATTTTTAAGTATTAATACTTACAAAATTCACAAAGCATTTTTTGTGAACAATGTTTGTTAATGCTGCTTTGACCTGTGGAAGAAGGATTATTTTATACATGAAAGAAACCTGGATGTTTTACTTTCATTAACAACATCCTTTTCTGAGATCTTGCAATATTTGAAAATGCACAAGTATAATTTGTTTAATGTGAATTGTGATTTTTATGTCAAATATTCAATTACAACTGATTGATATACTCTAAGTATTTCTCCATATGTGTGTGTGTGTGTATACATTGTCATTGCTTAGCTGTTAAGTGATATCCAACTCTTTGCAACCCAATGAACTGTAGTCTGCCAGGCTCCTCTGTGGGATTTCCCAGGCAAGAAAACTAGAATATTCATGACTCAGGGATTGAACCCACATCTCCTGTATTGGCATGCAGATTCTTTACTGCTGACCCACCAGGGAAGTCCATATGTGTGAAAGTGTGTGTGTGTGTGTGTGTGTGTGTGTGTGTGAGTGAGTGTGATTGTGCATGTGCTGACTTCCATTGCTTCAGTCATGTCTGACTCCTTGCAACTCCTTGGACTGCCCACCCACCAGGCTCCTTGACCCATGGGATTCTCCAGGCAAGAATACTGGAGGGGGTTGTCATTTCCTTCTTATATGTTCAAACTTCATAAAAGCCACTCTCCTCAGTCATCTATTAGCCTACTATAGCCTTAGCTAGTGTATGCAAGTGAACTTTTAACACAGTATGGTCTTACAAAGACATTACCCAACTTGCAGTAGAAATGGGTTCATTAACTGTCACTTGCATGGCAAGTCAGAAAAGTTAAAATATTTCCTTTGCACTATGATCTTGCAAAAATGAGACTTGATAATTGAAAGGCCAGCCCACCGTGACATGCAATTCTGGAAGACTGTTGAGCATTTTTTGAGATAGCAAAGTTGGCAAATAAGGGGCATTTATTATGGCAGAGAATCTTAGGGTACATATTCATTTCCTCTGACATGTTGTATATAGATAAAAAGGTTTAATTCATTAGCGCTTTTTTTTTTTTAAACAAAACATTATGCTATGCTTAAAACTGAGATAAATGTAAGTACATCATAAAGATAGAAAGATTTCACTACTTCAATTACTTCCTAATTTAGAAAGTGATTTTAGATAAAGTCTGCAGATGTGTAATTCGCTTTCTATATTCAAAGATTTAAAATTGTTTGGATGGCTTCAATAGGAAGATATTTTTATCAGCACTTGTTTGGTTTAAAGTGTATGCATCTGTTTAAAAGAAAAACTTAAATTGTTAGTTGCTCAGTCATGTCTGAGTCTTTGCAACCTCACAGATTGCAGCCTACCAGGCTCCTCTGTCCATGGAATTCTTCAGGCAGGAATACTGGAGTGGATAGCCATTCTCTTCCCCAGGGGATCTTCTCAAACTAGGTATGGAACCAAGTCCTGCACTGCAGATGGCTTTTTTATTGTCTGAGCCACCAGGGAAGCCCATGTATCTGTTTAGAGCTTAATAAATAAATGTTTGAACTTTATGGAAATGAATTGCAATTCTCTCATGAAAAAAAAATCCAAATACTAATTTTACTAGAGAGTTAATATTGTTTTTCTGCAGCTAATTTAGTATTATATCATTTGATTTAAAAAAAAACTTGTGACTTGTGTGTTTAAAAGACCCATTTGGATCATTACTTTTCAAATCAGCTTCCATACACTCACTGTTTACTTAACTGATTTATAAAATAAAAAATTTGAAAACAGAGTCATTCATGAATATAACAGTATGCTATATCACTATAATTATAGCTTTCTATTTATGCTTATTTGATCAACAAATCAATCTTGTATTTTTTAATATAACTATATTAAGAAAGATCATTTTTCAAAGTGCTGTATCAACTGCTCTGAATTTTAAAAAGCTAATATCCCCTATTCTCATGTAACTTAAATTCTAGAGTTAAAGACGGGTGATAAGTCTAAGTGATAAAACCATAGCCTATGTTAGCAGAGAAGGAAATGGCAACCCACTCCAATATTCTTGCCTGGAGAATCCCATGGACAGAGGAGGCTGATAGGCTATAGCCCATGGGGTTGCAAAAAGTCAGACACGACTGAACAGCTAAGTGTGCATACATACTACGTCACATGACAATAAATGCGATGGTGAGAGAAAAAAGACAATAAAAAGGGCTCCAAGAGGGGAGTGCAATGTCAAATTCAAATATCCTGGACCGTGTTGGTCTAATTGGGAAGGTATATTTGAGCAAAGATTTTAAAAGGTAAAGATAATCATTAGATATGGATATCTGGGGAAGAGTGTGCCAGACAAGGGATGTGCAGGTACAAAAGTCCTGAAGGAAAAGCACTGCTTAGCATGTCAGAGGAAAGACATGAAGAGGGTATGATGGTCAGAGCTAGATGAGAGAGTGGTGGAGACAGAGAGAGTATCATGAGGAAGGTCAAAGACTGTTACATGGAGGGTGATTTAACTCAGTACAATCAGGTGGAAAACCACTGCAGCATTTTGAGTGGACAGACCTGATGGGTCTTCATTTTTACAAGAGCATGCTGGCTGCTGTGTAGACAGTAGACTGGGGTTGAGGTGTGGGTGAGGGTTGAAACAGGAAGATAAAGTTATTTCCATTTGTCAAATGAGGAATGATGGTTACATTGACCTGGGTAACAATTCAAGTGGTTAGAAGGAGCTGAAGTCTGAGTATATTTTGAAACTGTCTTATTGTCAGGAAGTTTTGCAGACTGACTGTGAGGCAGAAAGGGAAAAGATTAGCTGAAATGACTCTGATATATTTAGTCATGTAATTCCATTCACTAATCATGAAAAGCCTATAAGAGGAGGACGACTGAAGAGTAAGTTCATGAGGGCAGTTAAGTAATAAAACATATACGTACATATATATAATAGATATATCATATCTTGTCTTTATCTCTACTTGTATATATAATTTTATATCTACTTATACCTCTAATTCTCTATATATTTTCACTTATATGTCCAAATTTTAAAACAGTGCCTGGATTTAGTGGACAAACTGTAATTGTTGTTGAGTAAATGTTGAATGTGTATGTGTCACATAAAATTTGATTAGTATTGCAATTCCTGTATACAGAAACATACAGCTTAAGTGTGTGTGACCTCAAGAAGAACATCCAGTTGAGTCCAGCCAATACCACTGACCCAAAAACCTGGAGGTGTGTTAAGATGCTAAATTTGATGTACTTCATTGCATAGCAATTGAACTTTAATACCATATTCTGATAGACTTGACTTTATCTTAAAAATAGAAGAAAGCTTACCCTGTGATAAATTCCTATGATAGAGCACCAGCATGATGTCTATAACCTTGTTGATTACCAGGGAATAATTATATCCAGTAGCCTAAGAGACGTTTCCTAATTTTAAGTGATCAGGCTTACTGCTAGCCTAGATGGCAGCTCTGATCCAGCTGGAAAAAGACACTGTTGTCACAAGTTACTGTATTTCTGTCTTTGGAGAAAATGTTAAATAATTTATTTCAGTGTTTGAGATTTGAATGATTTCTTAGAAGGTTATGGAATACCCAACTTGCACAGTTTGGTGCAAATTAAGTGAAGGTTGGCAAAAATAACAAGATAGATGGCTGGTGCTTTCTAGAACTAGCACTTTTTAAAGTGTTGTGTGTGTTGGTTGCTCAGTCATGTCCGACTCTGCAACCCCATGAACTATAACCTACCAGGCTCCTCTGTCAGTGGAATTTTCCAGGTAAGAATACAGGAGTGGATCGCCATTTCCTTCTCTAGGACCTTCCCAACCCAGATATTGAACCCAGGTTTCCTGCATTGCATGTAGACAGTCCACCATCTAAGCCACCAGGGAAGTCCCCTCAGTTAATACTATTTCAGTAGTAATTATTGGGCTTACCTGATGGCTCAGAGGGTAAAGAATTTGCCTGAAATTTAGGATACACAGGAGATACAGGTTCAATCTGTGGGTTGGAAAGTTCCTTCAGAGGAGGAAATTGCAACCCAGTTCAGTATTCTGGAAAATTTCATGGACAGAGGAGACTGGCAGGCTATAGTCTGTAGGGTCACAAAGAGTTGGACACGAGTGAGTACCCGGCACCAAAATTATTATTATATCATTGGATCATTATATCAATATTATATCATATTAGTATATCAATACTAAAAGTTCACTTAGTATTGAAGGGTGCTTTGAAATATTTTTAAATACAAAGATGTCCTCTAGTGGGTGCTATTTGTGGTCTTGCCAGGTTCATCTCCTAGCTGTTGTGAGTGTTGGGGCTCAGAACTGCCATTTTTCTGGAGACTTGACTATAAGAAACAGAAGTCTTCACAGAGGGAATATGATTTTTCCCCTCCAGCAACTCATAGACAGAAATGACTGATTGGGGAACTAAGACGTGTTCCCTGACCTTGAGATGAGACCAGTTCTGTGTGTTACCTTTGGGACTAGGCTGGTCTCTGGCCAAGACTGCATTCTTGTTTGTTAGTCCCCTGATCTGTCCTGTGTGTTTTCCATCCTTTCTTCCTCAATAAAACAGTTGAACAAGAATCTTCCTCTCATGTTCTAATACAACCCACTACAAACTATGTTCTTAGTACAGGTCCATTTGTACAAAGAATTCAGAGATAGACTTGGTATGAAGCTAATAAATTTTAAAGACAGATTCTCTTTACACATATGACTTATTCCAGAGCCTTAAAGTTATCTTGGAATTATCCTTGAGGAAGGAAATAACCTTCTCCAGTGTTCTTATCCAAGCATTTCCATGGACAGAGAAGCCTGGAGGGCTACAGTTCATGGAGATGCAAAAGAGGTGGACACGACTTAGTTACTAAACAAGCAGAAGTTATCTTAGAAGTGTTCAATCAGCACAAAACTTGTAACAGTTGCCAAAGTGGAATATTTTCTATTCTTTTCCTAAAGGAAGACTCCCAAAACAAGATTTCAGGCCCCACAAAACCAGCATGCCCTTTTGGGAAAAGATTCATATATTTTATTCTTCTAATTGTGAATATTATTCCAGTCTGCTGCTACTACTACTAAGTCACTTCAGTCGTGTCCGACTCTGTGCAACCCCGTAGACGGAAGCTCAACAGGCTCCCCTGTCCCTGGGATTCTCCAGGCAAGAACAGTGGAGTGGGTTGCCATGTCCTTCTCCAATGCATGAAAGTGAAAAGTGAAAGTGAAGTGGCTCAGTTGTGTCCGACCCTCAGCGACCCCATGGACTGTAGCTGTCCAGGCTCCTCCATCCATGGGATTTTCCAGGCAAGAGTACTGGAATGGGGTGATTATTCCAGTCTAACTTTTAGAATTGTATTAATATAAGCTATAAAGTCAGGTGGTGCTAAGTTGCTTCAGTTGTGTCTAACTCTTTGAGATTCATGGACTGTGGCCCACCAGGCTCTTCTGTCCATGGGATTCTCCAGATAAGAATACTGGAGTGGGTTGTGATGCCCTCCTCCAGGGGATCTTCCCCACCCAGGGACTGAACCTGCATCTTTTATGTCTCCTGCATTGGCGGGTAGGTTCTTTACCATTAGAGCTGCCTGGGAAGCCCGTATAAGGTACAAATTTAAGCAAAAAAGAAAAATCACTGTGTAGGTAGAAAGATAACCCTTACATTCACTTTTCCCTGAATGAGGGAAACCTGAGGCCATTATTTTCAATAAGTAAAGATTTAAATAGAATTTTTTGTAAAAGGATAAACACTAATTGTCTCATTCTGGTGTTTATGTATTCTTCAGTATGGAGACGGGAATATTGCTGACAAAAGTCCTTGTTGTCAGGAATAATAAAGGTGGCAGGTTGTGGGTAAGCCATTTTCAAGGCCATGGTGAAATTCCCGTTGCCAGGATTTAATGACCCTCTCAACAGGAAGATTACAACCCAATGTTAAATAAAGATCTATACATTCTGCACTCACTTGAAATAGCGCTAGTTGCTTTAAATGTTGATTTCAGAAATAAATGGCTTGCAAATGTGCTGATTACTACATTTGGGGTAAAAATGTATTCATACTGTGGAAATTTTTAACATTACTTTTAAAACTTTCTATATGGTTTAGTACATTTTACTTGTAAAACTAGAGATCCTTTAAAGCTCAAGTAAAATTTTGAAAATAAAAAGAAATAAAAAGAAAATAGACATCTTTATGTAGCTACATTTTCCTTGTAAAAAACAGAAAAATATATCACCACATGCACACACATAAACATACACACACATACACAAATCCCTTGATTAGCTTATCATTTTAAGNCCCTGGGATTCTCCAGGCAAGAACAGTGGAGTGGGTTGCCATGTCCTTCTCCAATGCATGAAAGTGAAAAGTGAAAGTGAAGTGGCTCAGTTGTGTCCGACCCTCAGCGACCCCATGGACTGTAGCTGTCCAGGCTCCTCCATCCATGGGATTTTCCAGGCAAGAGTACTGGAATGGGGTGATTATTCCAGTCTAACTTTTAGAATTGTATTAATATAAGCTATAAAGTCAGGTGGTGCTAAGTTGCTTCAGTTGTGTCTAACTCTTTGAGATTCATGGACTGTGGCCCACCAGGCTCTTCTGTCCATGGGATTCTCCAGATAAGAATACTGGAGTGGGTTGTGATGCCCTCCTCCAGGGGATCTTCCCCACCCAGGGACTGAACCTGCATCTTTTATGTCTCCTGCATTGGCGGGTAGGTTCTTTACCATTAGAGCTGCCTGGGAAGCCCGTATAAGGTACAAATTTAAGCAAAAAAGAAAAATCACTGTGTAGGTAGAAAGATAACCCTTACATTCACTTTTCCCTGAATGAGGGAAACCTGAGGCCATTATTTTCAATAAGTAAAGATTTAAATAGAATTTTTTGTAAAAGGATAAACACTAATTGTCTCATTCTGGTGTTTATGTATTCTTCAGTATGGAGACGGGAATATTGCTGACAAAAGTCCTTGTTGTCAGGAATAATAAAGGTGGCAGGTTGTGGGTAAGCCATTTTCAAGGCCATGGTGAAATTCCCGTTGCCAGGATTTAATGACCCTCTCAACAGGAAGATTACAACCCAATGTTAAATAAAGATCTATACATTCTGCACTCACTTGAAATAGCGCTAGTTGCTTTAAATGTTGATTTCAGAAATAAATGGCTTGCAAATGTGCTGATTACTACATTTGGGGTAAAAATGTATTCATACTGTGGAAATTTTTAACATTACTTTTAAAACTTTCTATATGGTTTAGTACATTTTACTTGTAAAACTAGAGATCCTTTAAAGCTCAAGTAAAATTTTGAAAATAAAAAGAAATAAAAAGAAAATAGACATCTTTATGTAGCTACATTTTCCTTGTAAAAAACAGAAAAATATATCACCACATGCACACACATAAACATACACACACATACACAAATCCCTTGATTAGCTTATCATTTTAAGTATTATTCCAATTCATTATAGAAATTATATTTTACCCATATATTTATCCCATATGTTTTTGAAAGTATAAAGTATATTTATACTGTTTTCTTAATTTCATTTTTGATCAGGTATAGGAATCTATTAAAATAAATTATTTTCCTAAGTTTCAGCATACGAAATAATGCAATACTAGTTTACTTTAAACAGAACTAGCTTTAGTGGTAACACATACTTGGAAACTTTGTTTTATCCTACCATAAAATTTTAAATAATAGCGTCTTTTATGTTAATAGATTTTATAAAGGAAAAATTTTACAAACTTTCAGCTAATGAATTTTGAAAATTCTGGAATATGAAAGTTTTTTTTTTTAATAAAGTTTTATTAGAACACAGCACACTCATTTGTTTACTTATTACCTAGGGCTACTTTTGTGCTCCCGAGAAGGCAATGGCATCCCACTCCAGTACTCTTGCCTGAAAAATCCCATGGACAGAGGAGCCTGGAAGGCTGCAGTCCATGGGGTCACTGAGGGTCAGACCGACTGAGCAACTTCACTTTCACTTTTCACTTTCATGCCTTGGAGAAGGAATTGGCAACCCACTCCAGTGTTCTTGCCTGGAGAATCCCAGGGATGGCGAAGCCCAGTGGGCTGCCATCTATGGGGTCGCACAGAGTCGGACACAACTGAAGCGACTTAGCAGCAGCAGCAGCAGCAGCAGCCCTTTATAACAGAATTTTGCTGACGCCTGAGATAATGTATATAAACTATCTAGAATGATGTCTGTCATTCAAAAAATGCTACTGCTATTATTATCAATGTTATTACTATCATTACTGATTGACTCCTCTGCTTAGAAATAATTTTGAAAAATTACACCATTCAATTCAGTTTCCATCAATATTAGACCAAATGAATCCCAGATGGCTCAGTCATTCTTGCTGTCTCACTCTTAGTCCTTATAATTTGTTATATGACATTTTTATGATTCAATCTCGATTATATAACAACAAAAGTTACCTTATGTCATATTCCATCACCTTGGGACTCTCTAATAGGACTATCCTTTGCCATATTTTCTACACTTTATATGTTATTCACATGCAATTCTGGCATATATTATCATAATACTGGGGAGTAAAAAATGCCAACTTTTTGAGTATCATTTTATAAATTCAGTGTTTATATAGTTCATCTCCCTTTGAGCTATACTTTTTATTTTATAAACCTATTGTAAAATTTCAGAAATAAACTGCTCATACCCCCTGTTTGCTGTTTTATGCCAGGCATAACACTCACCTCTGAGTAAAATATAAAGTTTGTGCTGCATTAGTGCCCACAGTTAGCATTTTCATTCTCTGCCTCTGTTGTGATTCTTTGCAGTTGGACGCTCTTTACTCATACTGTATCTAAATTGCTAATGCTAATTTTGAGACTGCCATGAAACGATTGGTAGAAAGCCTCAGTCTATCAAGATGGAAATGAACACAAACGAAGAAGCACATTAAGCAGTATTCCAGGAAAAAAGGAATATAAGACACTGGATAATAGAAAACACGGAGGGAAAAATAGAATTCTGTGCATAGAATAGAACGATGCTAGCTTATATACTTATGAAGCAACAAAGCATTTTTAGATAAAAAAGAAGAACATCCAATGGCACAGTCAGTGTATTAAGACCAGTATTATGGAATGTCTATTTTAAGAACTAAAGCAAAGGTGGTTGTTTTAGTTTGCATATATTCAATGTATTGTAACTACATTATAATGAGCACTTTTCTAGAATGATTGTTTCAACATAAACACCATTAGGAGAAAATATTTTTGTGTCATGAACAAGGAATGTAAGATTATTACACAACTACATGGTATATCAATATCCTCAGATATGCAGATGACACCACCCATATGACAGAAAATGAAGAGGAACTAAAAAGCCTCTTGGTGAAAGTGAAAGTGAAAGAGGAGAGTGAAAAAGTCGGCTTAAAACTCAACATTCAAAAAATAAATATCATTGTATCCAGTTCCATCACTTCATGGCAAATAGATGGAGAAACAATGGAAACAATGAGATACTTTATTTTAGGGGAGATCCGAAATCACTGCACTCATCTCACATGCTAGTAAAGTAATGCTCAAAATTCTCCAAGCCAGGCTTCAGCAATACATGAACCATGAAATTCCAGATGTTCAAGCTGTTTTTAGAAAAGGCAGAGGAACTAGAGATCAAATTGCCAACATCCTCTGGATCATCGAAAAATAGAGTTCCAGAAAAACATCTACTTTTGCTTTATTGACTATGCCAAAGCCTTTGACTGTGTGGATCACAATAAACTGTGGAAAATTCTGAAAGAGATGGGAATACCAGACCACCTGACCTGCCTCTTGAGAAATCTGTATGCAGGTCAGGAAGCAACAGTTAGAACTGGACATGGAACAACAGACTGGTTCCAAATAGGAAAAGGAGTACGTCAAGGCTGTATATTGTCACCCTGCTTATTTAACTTCTATGCAGAGTACATCATGAGAAANAAACTGTGGAAAATTCTGAAAGAGATGAGCATAGCAGATCGCCTGGCCTGCCTCTTGAGAAACCTGTATGCAGGTCAGGAAGCAACAGTCAGAACTGGACATGGAACAACAGACTGGTTCCAAATAGGAAAAGGAGTATGTCAAGGCTGTATATTGTCAGCCTCCTAATTTAATATATATGGAGAGTATATCATGAGAAACACTGGGCTAGAGGAAGCATAAACTGAAATCAAGATTGCCAGGAGAAATATCAATAACCTCAGATATGCAGATGACACTCCCCTTATGGCAGAAAATAAAGCAGAACTACGAGCCTCTTGATGAAAGTGAAAGAGGAGAGTGAAAAAGTTGGGTTAAAGCTCAACATTCAGAAAAATGAAGATCATGGCATCCGGTCCCATCATTCCATGGCAAATAAATGGAGAAACAGTGGCTGACTTTATTTTTCTGGGCTCCAAAATCACTACAGATGGCGACTGCAGCCATGAAATTAAAAGACACTTATACCTTGGTAGGAAAGTTATGAACAACCTAGCCAGCATATTCAAAAGCAGAGGTGTTACTTTGTCAACAAAGGTCCATCTAGTCAAAGCTATAGTTTTTCCAGTGGTCATGTATGGATGTGAGAGTTGAACTACAAAGAAAGCTGAGCACTGAAGAATTGATGCTCTTGAACTGTGGTGTTGGAGAAGACTCCTGAGAGTCTCTTGGACTGCAAGGAGACCCAATCAGTCCATCAAAGGAGATCAGTCCTGGGTATTCATTGGAAGGACTGATGTTGGAGCTGAAACTTCAAAAGTTTGGCCACCTGATGTGAAGAGTTGACTCATTGGAAAAGACCCTGATGCTGGGAAAGATTGAGGGCAGAAGGAGAAGGGGAAGACAGAGAATGAGATGGTTGGATGACATCACTGACTCAGTGGACATGGGGTTGGGTGGACTCCGGGAGTTGGTGATGGACAGGGAAACCTGATGTGCTGCAGTCCATGGGGTCACAAAGAGTCAGACACGACAAAGCGACTGAACTGAACTGAGGTGCGTATAGGTGTTTCTGAAAGATGTGGGATTTTGCAAATCACCTTTTACAATCCAATGAACAGGCCGGATTGGTGGAAAAGAAATTTTGCTCAATTTCAGATGCTGGCTATTGGAGTGATGCCATGATCTTTGTTTTTTGAATGCTGAATTTTAAGCTAGCTCTTTTGCTCTCCTCTTTCACATTCATCAAGAGGCTCTTTAGTTCTTTCTGCCATAAGGATTGTGTCATCTGCATATCTGAGATTATTGATATTTCTTCCTGCAATTTTGATACCACCTTGTGCTTCATCCAGCCTAGCATTTTACTTGATGTACTCCACATATAAGTTAAATAAGCAGGGTGACAATATACAGCCTTGAAGTATTCCTTCCCAATTTGGAACCAGCTCGTTGTTCCATGTCCAGTTCTAACTGTTGCTTCTTCACCTGCATACAAATTTCTCAGGAGGCAGGTAAGATGGTCTGGTATTTCCATCTCTTTAAGAATTTTCCATAGGATGAGAGGGTTGGATGGACTTACCGATTCGATGGACATGAGTTTGAACATGGGAGTTGGCGATGGACAGGGAAGCCTGGCGTGCTTCAGTCCATGGGGTTGCAAAGAGTCTGACATAACTGAGTGACTGGACTAAACTGACTGTGAGACACACAGTCAAAAGCTTTGGCATAGTCAATAAAGCAGAAGTATATGTTTCTCTGGAACTCTCTTGCTTTTCCTATGATACAGTGAATGTTGGCAATTTGATCTCAGGTTCTTCTGCCTTTTCTAAACCCAGCTTGAACATCTTGAACTTCTTGGTTCACATACTGTTGAAGGCTGGCTTGGAGACTTTTGAGAATTACTTTGCTAGCATGTGAGATGAGTGCAATTGTGCTGTCGTTTGAACATTCTTTGGCATTGCTTTTCTTTGAGATTGGTGGGAAAGTTCAGTTTCATTCCAATCCCAAAGAAGACATAAAGCTATTATCAAAACCAAAATTATCTATGACAAAGATTTTGGAATTATCAGATATTGTGTTGAAAATAACTGATTAATATGTATAGGACCCTAAATAAAAAATTAGACAACATGAAAGCACAGATGGATGATATAAGCAGAGGTTAAAAACTAATCATCAGAAGAAATCCTGTAAATTAAGAAGAGTAATAAAAATGAATAATGTCTTCCATGAATTCATCACTAGATTGCATGTGACTGGGAATCAGACATGGGCTTCACTGGTAGCTCTGATGGCAAACAATCTGCCTACAGTGCAATAGACCTGGGTTTGATTCCTGGGTCAGGAAGGTCCCCTGGAAAAGGGAATAGCTACCCACTCTGGTATTCTTCCCTGGAGAATTCCATGAACAGAGGAGTCTAAGGGGCTATATAGTCCATGGGGTTGCAAAGAGTAGGATACGACTAGTGACTTAGCATCCACACACACATAAGAATCAGATGTAGTTAAGATCATCAATGATGCTAAAGCTGAAACTCCAGTACTTTGGCCACCTCATGTAAAGAGTTGACTCATTGGAAAAGACTCTGATGCTGGGAGGGATTGGGGGCAGGAGGAGAAGGGGACGACCAAGGATGAGATGGCTGGATGGCATCACTGACTCTGAGTGAACTCTGGGAGTTGGTGATGGACAGGGAGGCCTGGCGTGCTGCGATTCATGGGATCGCAAAGAGTCAGACACGACTGAGTGACTGAACTGAACTGAACTGACTGAGGATCATCAAAAAGTATCTTAAAGATAGAAACATTTAGCTGATATCTTAAATATTTCATCTTGATTGCCTTATGTTTTAATACCAAATATAAGGCAAAGCAACATTAAAGAAGCTTCTTTGCTAAAACATGTTGCAACTTATAACAACTAACATATATTTGATGTCTTAGATTGATAACAGGTCAGATTCTTCCATTTATATATTTTTCTTTGTATAATACATAATGCTATAGGTGCACGGGATCTCAATGATTAAAGAATTACATAAGTAGGGGGGAATGAAAATTTAAGGAAGCAGTGCAAATAGTGCTTTCTAGAAAAATATATACAGAATTATTTTCTTCCAATTTTAAAGAACTATTTTGTGTTACATAGAACTAAATCCCTTTCTCATGCATTGTTTTGATACTGAAAGTATTATTGCGGGTATGTATTTGTATGGTCTTCCTAGGTGGTGCTAGTGGTAAAGAACTTGCCTGCTAATGCAGGACAAATAAGATACGCAGTTTAGATCCCTGGGTCAGGAAGATCCCTTGGAGGAGGTCACGGAAACTCACTCAGTCACTCAGTCAGGCATGAGTGAAGTGATTGAGTATGCAGATATATATATATATATCTTAGTATATAATATCTGTACATTCTTCATATAAATATATGAAGAATCTTATTAGCAAAACTTGCATATAAACCAAGAAGACATTTTTAATAGAAGAATAGAATATTTTGAATTTTTACATTATATCTGGCAAAGGTGAAGAGAATTTCATTATTATTTTGAAATATAAGAGTATTAAATTCTTCAAGGGCTTCCCTGGTGGCTCAGACAGTAAAGAATCTGTCTGCAATCCTAGAGACCAAGGTTTGACCGCTAGATCAGGAAGATCCCCTGTAGAAGGGGACTAAAAATAATTCTTCAAAAATGTGTTAAGAATTAAGCAATAAGTCTGAAGTGAAGCAACTTAATAAAGAGACTGTTTTTGTCCTCTAAATCTTACAGGATTTTTTTTTTTAATTAGCACCCATCTTCCATGTAGAAGTCAAACAAAATAAAGAAGGAAAACAAGAGAAAAACATCAATGTATACACACGACATTTATAATAATATTCTTAAAAACTAATATCCATTATGGATGTGAGAATTGAACCGTAAAGAAAGCTGACCAACGAGTAACTGATGATTTTGATCTGTGGTGTTGGAGAATACTCTTGAGAGTCCCTTGGACAGTAAGGAGATCAAATCATTCAGTCCTAAAGGAAATCAGTCCTGAATATTCATCAGAAGGAGTGATGCTGAAGTTCCAAAACTTTGGCCACCTAATGTGAACAGTCAACTCATTGGAAAAGACCCTGATGCTGGGAAAGATGGAAGGCAGGAGGAGAAAGGGACAACAGAGGAAGAGACGGTTGGATGGCATCACCGCCTCAATGGACATGCGTTTGAGCAAACTCAGGGAGATGGTGAAGGACAGGGAAGCCTGGTGCACTGCTGTCCATGGGGTCACAAAGAGTGGGACATGACTGAGCCACTGAACAACAGAGGAGTGCCATACTTGACCTGAGATATTTTTCCTTAAACAAAAACCAAAAATTTAAATCGTTGGGGTTTGTTGTTGTTGTTGCTATTTTTATTTGTTTGTTTTTATTTTGTCTTAGCTGAGTCTTCATTGCAGTGTGTGCAGGCTTTTGTTGCTGCTACATTTTGTGGACTTTCTCTAGTTGAGGCAGACAGGTTTAGTTGCCCTGTGGCATGTGGAATCTTAGTTCCCTGACCAGGGATCTATAACCTCCATCCCTTGCACTGGAAGGCAGACTTTTAATGGCTAGACCAACAGGCAAGTCCCTGAGCTAAGGTATTATCTTTGAGTCACATTATAAAGTAAGAATTTTTAATGATAAAGAGGGTTGTATCAAAAGTATTAATAAGGATTTATAAACACCTTAGTAATTTAATTGGGTTATTTTAATAATGCTCCATTATCTTGTAGTCTTTGTAGGTAATAGTGTAGCAAATTATAAAGTGAAAAAAAAAGTTACAGAGAAGCCTGCTCTACAATACAGCATAGCGTTAATGGAAAGAGATTTATTCAAAATGGAAATTGTCATTTCTTTAGACACAATGTTTATTTAAATTTTTTGAAATTATGAAAAATAAGCATAAGGAAAAGAAAAACAAACAATAGAGACACACTACTGATTTCATAAAATATGTGTGAACAATGAAGTAAAGAAAATAGGGAGCCAAGATCACATCAAACTCTGTGGGTTTGTATTATCATGGACATGAGTTTAATCCTCACATGATAGTAACAGAGTTTCCTTTTTTTGAGAATATCTGCAGGTTAATTAAAAAATACCATTTAAAGTCTCTAAGCGAAATGTTAGTGGATACTACAGGAAATGGGTTTTGATTACTGTGTTTTCTTTGGCCCTGGAAATAATAAACAAAAACGCATGAAAAACCGTAGATTATTACGGCTAATCTTCTTTGTCAACTGGACTGAGATATTGGGCCAAAAATATTATGGTGTTTCTTTGAGGATGTTGTTTTTCAGATGATTTAACATTTAAATCAGTAAAGAAAAGCTGACTGCTCCTCCTACTGTAAGTGGGCCACATTCAATTATTTTAAGTCCTGAATAGAACAAAAAGACTGACCCTCCTCTGAATAAAATTACCTGCTTCTGGTCTCAAGCTCAAATACTGGCTCATATTAGCTCACTTGGTAAAGAATCCTCTTGCAATGCAAGAGACGTTGGTTCAATTCTTGGGTGGGAAAGACCCCAGGAGAAGGGATGGGCTACCCATCCCAGTATTCTTGGGCTTCCCATGTGACTCAGATGGTAAAAATCTGCCTGCAGTGTGGGGGATGTGTATTGGACTCCTGGGTTGGGAAGATCCCCTGGAGAAGGGAAAGGCTGCCCACTCTGGTATTCTGGCCTGGAAAATTCCACAGACTGTATAGTCCATGGGGTTGCAAAGAGTTGGTAGTGAGCAACTTTCACTTTCACTCTCACTTTGGTCTTGAGCCTGACACCCTTTGTACTGGGGCTTCCTTCTGAGCCTTAGCCTTGCAATGCTCACTAGAAGTACACCTTCAGCCCTCCTGGGTCTCCAACTTACTGAGTACACATCTTATGAGTTTTAAGTCTCAATAACTGTGTGAACCAATTTACTGTAATAGATCTCTTTTTATTGTAAGGAATGTTTGTTCGGTTGATCTGGACAACGCTGACTAGAACAGAGATATCCAAAAACCTGTTGATTATAGTATTTATCACAGCATTTAGTATTTAAAAGTTTCTAGCTTATATCGGTAGTTCAAGGTATATTTTAAATTTCAATTCACAGTCTCTCACATCAGCCTATCATATATGGATTTAAAAATTCTTTTAGTAGTCCCTGTGCTGTTTCTCAGGTGGAGCTAGTCATAAAGAACCCATGTCCCAATGCAGGAGACGTAAGAGACTGGGATTGCCCTGGGACAGGAAGATCCCCTGGAGGAGGGCATGGTAATCCACTCCAGTATTCTTGCCTGGAGAATCCCATGGACAGAGGAGCCTGGTGGGCTACAGTCCATAGGGTCACAAAGAGTGGGACAAGACTGAAGTGACTTAGCAGGCATGCACGTGCTGTTTCTCATCAATTTACCTTCAGTGTGCTCATTAAATAATCACTCTATAAGTATTCATATATTTCAAAGCTGGTAAGTAATATGAAGTCTCCACTTCATAGTAATGAGTTATTTATTGGTCATTTATATTGAACATCCATTATATTCAATTAGTAATAGTTATCTATTAAGCTATATTTTTCTCTTTTGATGGCTATATTATGGATTATAGAAAGAAAATATTTTAATGACTTCTTTAGATATTCCATTGTTAAATAATCCTATTTTTCATACTTTAGAAGTATATTTTAAAACTTCAGTTTCATTATTCAGAATTATGCAATATCAAGCTTATAGTATTTGATTAGTTTTCTTTTATAAAACAAGTATTACCTGCTATTTATCATCATCTTCTTCTGATTCTTAGTAATTCCTAAATAACAGCAAAAGCAACATTACTACTATTGCTAAAACCAACACCAACAATGATATTTTATTACATCATATATACACAAATGTTTTTATTTATATGCATGTACCTTAGGGTCAATATATATAGATACCCCTTTAACTGCATAAGAATTCTGCGCATACATAAGTATATACATATGATGTGTGTATGTATAGACTTTTCTGAGGTATATAAATATGAGTACATCAATATATTTTATATTTATAAATATATTTTTATATTAGATCATCTTGTTTACCCCCTAAGAAACAGTAGACAATAACTAGAGATATATTTTATTGTCCTATCTAGCATCTAGTGGGGAGAGGCCAGAAATGCTGCTAAACATTCAGTAATGCACAGCCATCCCCCTACACATACACACAACAAAGAATCATGAGGATTAAAATGTCAGTGGTTGGTGAGGCTGGAAAACTTTGCTCCAAAATGATCCTGAGCATCCCCAAGTTCTGGTGAAGACATATTGGCGATAGAGCCTACTTACATCAAAAGATACTGAAAAGCAGAATATAGACAAAAACTGCTGTTCATGTTTTTATTTGAAATCACTGGTTTGCTCAATTTAAAGTCCACTTCATGAGAATCATATATATATATATATATATATATATATTTATATATATGCTTTATGAGGCTGTCATCCTTTGTTTTTCTTGCAATTCTTTTTAGTACTGAAATCCAATTTCCTCCATGCCCTCAGGCATCCACATATTACTCTGTGTTACACTAACCCAGTTCTTCTCTCAAAATTCTAAAATTTCATACCCTGAACTAAGTGGCATGTTGAATCTCTTATTTTCATTCCCTGTGCCTTTCCTGCACTGGAGGTACATATGCCCCCTTTGTCCATGTGACTTTACAATCCTTCCCACTTAGAGGTGAACTGTGTAGTTCTGTTCCATTGATGAAGTCATTGTCCTTGTGGCCTATTTGCCCAATAGACTGTGAGAAATGACGGCATGGCAGCTCCTAGGGAAGCCTTCAAGAGGCATCCTGGGTTTCCACTTGCCCTTTTGCACTCTTGTCATTCTCTACTAGAGACACGTGTGTGTTTCTGTGTGTGTTCAGTCACTCAGTCATGTTTGACTCTTTGAGAATATATGGACTGTAGATCACCAGGCTCCTCTGTCCATGGGATTCTCCAGGCAAGAATATTGGAGTGGGTTGCCATATCCTTCCCCAGGAAATCTTCCTGACTCAGGGATTGAACCCAGGTCTCCTATAGCACAGGCAGATCCTTTACTACTGAGTCATAGGGGAAGCACTTGATACTATTATGCAACTAATTGCTTATTCAGGGAGGGTGAAAGCTCTGTGGAGCACACTTGAATCAGGTCCCAGAACTAGGAGCTCAGAACCCGAAATCTAGGCTAACCAAGGAATCCACAGCCCATGACTGAAGTTTAAACACATGCTGTATTTTGAGCACTAAGAGGGTTTGCTTTACAGTAGTCATGACTGAATAATAGAACACTATTAAAAGCGGATATTTATTTCCTATGAAAAAATACATGCAGTATTGGCTTTGGAAACATGTGGCACGTGTCCAAGAAAACTCACAGAGCAGCGTGTAAAATGATAGCTTGTATTAATCAACAGCAAATAAAGGTTAGAAAAATGTCAGTTCAGGAAACTTGGAAGACCAAAAAAGTATGGTACCTAAAATTTATTCCAACAAGTAAACCACATTTTCCTGTTGGAACCAGGGACACCTTATCTTTTTGCTACTACAAAGCTTGCCCCCTCCAAACACTTCTTGTTTGCTGAGTACCTCACTGTAACACCTTGTAGACCTGTGTGGTAAGCAGCATCCAGCTACCTGGGCTGGGAGTATGTGTGATGGTAAGCTGCTGCCGTTCTCATCTGTCCAGTGTCAAATGGCATATGTTAGAACATCTTTTGCTACAGGGGGTGACGAATCTCTCTCTCACCAGTGGGATGGATAGAGGCAATCAGAACAGTGACCTGACACGTATGGCAGAAGCTGTGAAAGACGATTAGTTTGCTTCTCGTGCCAGTCACTGGCAACTCCCTGCTGCTCCTGGAATCAAGCTTTCTCCGAGTTGCAGCCGAGGACTCCTTTCCTCATACACCTTTTCCTCAGTCCCGCAGATCTTACTCTAGCTAGGCTAACTACCACCCCTTTCCTCTCACTGTCAAGGAGAAAAGCATGCTGTGTGATGTCTGCTAAAATTAAGGACTCACTGCTGTCTTTACGGACTTACATCCCCCCAAGCTCTTGGCCGAATACTGTAGCATGATTATTTAATCCCAGTATTACAGGTTGTGAACCTTTTTTTTTTTTTAACGATGTCTCTTCACATCTACTCTTAGAGACATTTGCTTCCAGGGTTCTTCAAGGCCCAGAAATCAAAACTCAATTCCCGAAGTCATCCTATAATAAATCAACTGTAATGGACACATGCTGACTTAGCAGGAAGTCCAGCTAGGACCGTTCATTTTAAGTGTGCATCCCATTCTCGGTATCTTTCCTCACACACTGTTCTGACCTACTGTCTCCCTAACTGAACATGTGTGTTCAACAATATCTCTACATTATTTGCAGAAAACAGTTCAAACATTGTGATATGAATGCTTCTGTTAGTTTTCTTCTCAATGGGTCTCAAGTCTCAGGCTATGGCAAGGACACTCAGTCTGCCAAACCACAATCCAACCCGAGGTTGTTAAACTCCATGGAAATTTCATATAAGACATAAGAATTAGTGCCAGTGTCTTATCTAAGCCCATGCTTCTTCTACATAACAACACTGATGAATTAGTAGAATATGCAAGTGCAAGTGCACATTTTTGTTAATTTCATTGACCCAGGTCAGCTAAAGAACAAAGCATTTCAAAATCCCAGAAATTCTCCAATTTGCATAAGTTGGATGAACATATTTGTACATGCATGGTTCTCCAGTTTTACCTATGAATACATTTGTCAAAATTTGGATTTTTTTCTTTTTTTGTCTACTATTTCTGTATTAGAAAGTTGGTCATGCACTAATATCATTCCCCAGTTATACTGCAAAGGAATCCTAATTCTTTAAGAAGACATTTTGCCAGCTGAAATACTGAAAACCTGTTTCTCACATACTGATTCTTCCATGATTAAGTCATTTTAATGCCTTGGTGATTGGGTTTGTACTGCAGTCAAGAAATAACAAAAAAAAATGTTATATGTTTGTGTCCCCCAAATAAGGTAAGTGGCCATGAAGACAAACATAGATCGGCAATTGGATTAATATAATTGTGGTTAGTTCATTGTACTAGAAAATGGTACAGAACAGTTTTAATGCAATTTTCTGAGTGCATGCTAAGTCACGACAGTAGTGTCTGACTCTATGTGACCCCATGGACTGTAGCCCTCCAGGCTCCTCTGTCCACGGGGATTTTCCAGGCAAGAATAGTGGAGTGGACTGCCATGCCCTCCTCCTCGGGATCTTCTAACCCAGGATCCATCATGCATCTCTTGTGTCTCCTACATTGTCAGGCAGGTTCTTTACCACTAGCACAAACTGGGAAGACTCACAGATTTGTAATGACTGTTAAATATCAAATTCCTAGCACAAATCTTGGTATATAGCATATATAAGTAATACTTGATTTGTTTTCCATTTTCATCAAAAATTGCATTCATTCAAAACTCCTGAATGTATGAATATACCACAGGTGAGACTGGAACTATAGGTACACTGTGGTGTCACCTTGAGTTATGGGTATGAACGATGTTTAGAATGTTCAGAATTCAGACAAATGTTTCACTGAAGAGTTGGAAATAGTAAAATATTTGGTCTGCACCTAGAGATAAAATAAGCATCCTAAACTAAATTTTAGTAATAAATATGACATAATTTGATAATATGTTGATGACAACATATGACTGATGCTAAAGCTTAAGTTCCGAAACATTGGCCACCTGATGGGAAGGGCTGACTCATTGGGAAAGACTCTGATGCTGGGAAAAATTGAAGACAAAAGGAGAAGAGGGCTGCAGAGGATGACATGATCAGAGAACATCATTGACTCAAAGGGCATGAACTTGAACAAACTGCAGAAGATAGGAGAGGATAGTGAAGCCTGTCATGCTGCAGTTCATGGGGTTGGAAAGAGCTGGACATGACTTAGCAACTGAAAAACAACAACATGACTCATATTAGCCATCAGGGTTAAATGGTTATTTGAGAAATTAGAAGTACAAGGCATATGCTTACAAGTAAGAAAAATGAATCAAGAAAAACCCTGGAGCCATTTGTTTGCACATAATATACAGACCATCAAGAAAGCCGAGCACTGAAGAACTGATGCTTTCAAACTGTGAAGACTTATAAGTCCCTTGGATGGCAAGGAGATCAAACCATTCAATCCTAAAGGAAATCAGTCCTGAATATTCATTAGAAGGACTGATGCTGAAGCTGAAACTCCAGTACTTGACCATCTGATGTGAAGCGCTGACTCACTGGAAAAGACCTGATGCTAGGAAAGATTGAGGGCAGGAGAAGGGGGTGATAGAAGATGAGATGCTTGGGTGGCATCACTGACTCAATGGTTGTGAGTTTAAGCAAACTTCAGGAGCTAGTCAAGGACAGGGACACATGCTGTACTGTCGTTCATGGTCTCAAAAAGAGCTGGACACAACCGAGTGACTGAATCACAGACACACACAAGTAAACATATATGCATGTACACACTATTTGAAAGCTCATTTTTAGGTTCTAGCATGGAGTAGAGAAACTTGGACATTGTTGACTAAAAATACCTCAACTGTTTTAAAGGTGCGTCACCCACTTTGACCAGTGCTAAATGTTGGAGCACTGTTCACGGAGCCTAAGAGAAGAAAGGGACATATGGTTTGCTAGGCAGATGAACTAAAGTAACTGTGATTAAATGGTTACAAGGGTCAAAATAATGTGAACATTAAGACAATTAGATCTGAATTGTCTAACATTCAAAAGCTAAAATGCAAAACCTCGTTAGAAATTCTTGAAAAAATAGATATTGGAAAGTGAAAGTAAAAGTCACTCAGTCATGTCTGACTCTTTGTGACACTGTTAATACACAGTCCTTGGATTCTGCAGGCCAGAATACTGGATTGGGTGCCTGTTCCCTTCTCCAAGGCATCTTGCCAACCCAGAGCTTGAACACAGGTCTCCCACATTGCAGATGATTTACCAGTTGTGCCACTAGGGAAGCCCAGTACTGGAAAGTTGACTTAATTTTGTCACATTAGTCAAGTCAAAAGTGTTTTTTGAAATGTTCATCTCAGTTCAGTCACTCAGTCATTCCAACTCTGTGACACCAAGGACTGCAGCACGCCAGTTTTCCCTGTCTGTCACTAACTTCCACAGCCTACTAGAACTCATGTCCACTGAGTCCGTCATCCAACCATCTCATCCTCTGTCATCACTTTCTCCTCCTATCTTCAGTCTTTCCCATCATCAGGATCTTTTCAAATGAGTCAGTTCTTCACATCAGATGGCTAAAGAATTCAGCCTCAACATCAGTCTTTTCAATGAATATTCAGGATTGATTTCCTTTAAGATTGACTGATTGGATCTCCTTGCTGTCCAAGGGACTCTCAAGAGTCTTCTCCAATACCACAGTTCAAAAGCAGCAATTCTTCAACACTCAGCTTTCTTTATATTCCAACTCTCACATCCATCCATGACGACTGGAAAAATGTACGTGGTGCTAAAAGAAATGGCCACAGGTTATTTCTGTGAATGATCTCCATCTTAATGTTTGTCTGCATTCTCTGTCTTTTGACCCTATGACACCTTTGACAAATATCAGTAGAGTCATCACAATCAGCCACTCTGATCTTTCATCCCAGCCCTTATTTATGAAACACAACTGCTCCACTGCTGAGGCTATGAAAAGAAAACTAAATATTACATAGACAAAATTAGAGTTCTTAAAAAATAAAATAAAATAGAAAAAAAAAAATAGAGTTCTAGGGGACTCACATTTACAACTATCCCTGCCAGGATGCCAGGATTGTGAGCATAGCCAGCAATGACTTTCCAGCACAGAGTAGTTGTCGGCATCATACTATTGGGTAACTCAATCCATACCATAGACCTAAAAACTAGTCCAGCCAAGCCCTCATGAAACCCTCAGTAAATAATATATTAAATGGGTCCTTTGCTAAGCTAATAAGTTTAAAGACAGCTTGATTTAAAACTACATATAACAGATTGGCAAAGTAAGACATAATGATTCGACAAATTTCAGAGTCAATATGGTAAATGTACTCTTGCCTGGAAAATACCATGGGTGGAAGAGCCTGGTAGGCTACAGTCCATCGGGTCGTGAAGAGTCAGACACAACCGAGCAACTTCTCTTTCACTTTTCACTTTCATGCCTTGGAGAAGGAAATGGCAACCCACTCCAGTGTTCTTGCCTGGAGAGTCCCAGGGATTGGGGGAGCCTGGTAGGCTGCCATCTCTGGGGTCGCACAGAGTCAGACATGACTGAAGCAACTTAGCAGCAGCAGCATTTTACAATGACTGATAAGCATATATACTTTTTGAGAAAGTAGGGTAACTTATGGAATCAAAGGCTCTTCCCTGGTGGCTCAGTGGTAAAGAATTCACCTGCAGTGCAGGAGACCGGAACACAATCCGTTTGTCAGGAAGATCCATTGCAGAAGGAAATGGCAAGCCACTCCATTATTTTTGGCTGGAAATTCCTATAGACAGAGGAGGCTGGCAGGCCACAGTCCTTATGGTGGCAAAGAGTAGGACATGACTGAGCTACTGAAAACATACAATGAATCCAAAAAAACAAATTCATACTTTTAGTCCATCCTACTAAAGACCCCAGAATAGCCTTCAGTCCATTTCAGTTCAACTACTCAGTCGTGTCCGACTCTGTGACCCCATGAATTGCAGCACACCAGACCTCCCTGTCCAGTACCAACTCCCGGAGTTCACTCAAACTCATGTCCATCAAGTCGGTGATGCCATCCAGCCATCTCATCATCTCTCATCCCTTTCTTCTCCTGCCCCCAAATCCCTCCCAGCATCAAAGTATTTTCCAATGAGTCAANAAATCAGATTGATTATATTCTTTGCAGCCAGATGAAGAAGCTCTATAAGACAGTCAGCAAAAGCAAGACTGGGAGCTGACTGTGACTCAGATCATGAACTCTTTACTGCAAAATTAAGACTTAAATTGAAGAATGTAGGAAAAACCACCAGACCATTCAGGTATGAACTAAATCAAATCACCTATGACTGTGCAGTGGAAGTGATAAATGAATTCAAGGTTTTAGGTCTGATAGACAGTGCCTGAAGAACTATGGATGGAGGTTTGTAACACTGTGATCAAAACCACCCCCAAGAAAAAGAAATACAAAAGGCAAAATGACTGTCTGAGGAGAAAAGACAAGAAATGAAAGGCAAAGGAGAAAAAGAAAGATATACCCTTTCTGAATGCAGAGTTCCAGAGAATATCAAGGAGAGGTAAGAAAGACTTTTTAAGTGAAAAATGCGAAGAAATAGAGATAAACAACAGAATGGGGAAAACTAGTGATCTCTTCAAGGCAATTAGAGATACCAAGGNTCTGAGGAGAAAAGACAAGAAATGAAAGGCAAAGGAGAAAAAGAAAGATATACCCTTTCTGAATGCAGAGTTCCAGAGAATATCAAGGAGAGGTAAGAAAGACTTTTTAAGTGAAAAATGCGAAGAAATAGAGATAAACAACAGAATGGGGAAAACTAGTGATCTCTTCAAGGCAATTAGAGATACCAAGGGAATATTCCATGCAAAGATAGGCAAAATAAAGGACAGAAATGGTATGGACCTAAAAGAAACAGAAGAGACTGAAAAGATGTGGTAAGAATACACAGAAGAACTATATAAAAGAGATCTTAATGACCTGGATAACCATGATGGTGTGATCACTCACCTAGAATCAGATATCCTGAAATGTGAACTCAAGTGGGCCTCAGGAAGCATCACTATGAACAAAACTATTGGAGGTGATGAAATTCCAGATAAGCTATTTCAGATCTTAACAGATGATACTGCTAAAGTGCTGCACTCATCATGCCAGCAAATTTGGAAAATTCAGCAGGCCGCAGGCCTGGAAAAGTTAGTTTTCTTTCCAATTGCACAGAGGGTAACATCAAGGAATATTCAAACTACTACACAATTGCACTTGTTACACATGCTCACAAATAATGCTCAAAATCCTTCAAGCTAGGCCTCAACAGTATGTGAACCAAAAACTTCAAGATGTTCAAGCTGAATTTAGAAAAGGCAGAGGAACAAGAGGTCAAATTTCTAGTATCCATTGCTAGCATAGAAAAAGCAAGAGAATTCCAGAAAAATATCTACTTCTGCTTCATTGACTATATAAAGACTTGTGTGGATCACAACAAAATTTGGAAAATTCTTAAAGAGATGAAAATATCAGACCACCTTATCTGCCCCCTGGGAAGTCTGTATGCCGATGAAGAAGCAACATTTAGAACCGGGCATGGAAAAATGGACTGGTTCAAAATTGAGAATGTAATACATCAAAGTATATTGTCACCCTGCTTATTTAACTTATAGACAGAGTTTGTCATGTGAAATGCTGGACTGAATGAAGCACAAGCTGGAATCAAGATTGTTGGGAGAAATATGAATAACCTCAGATACACAGATGACACCACCTTTATGGCAGAAAGCTAAGGGGAACTAAAGAGCCTCTTGATAAAGGTGAAAGAGGAGAGTGAAAAAGCTGGCTTAAAACTCAGCATTCAAAAAACGAAGATCATGGCATCTGGTTCCATCGTCATGGCAAGTAAATGGGGGAACAATGGTAACAGTCACAGATTATATTTTCATGGGCTCCCAAATCACTTCAGCCATGAAATTAAAAGACACTTGCTCCTTGGAAGAAAAGCTGTGACAAGCCTAGACAGCATATTGAAAAACAGAGATATTACTTTGCCTACAAAGGTCATATAGTCAAAACCATGGCTTTTTCAGTAGTCATGTATGGATGTGAGCGCTAGACCGAAAGTCTGAGCACCAAAGAAGTGATGCCTTCAAACTGTGGTGCTGCAGAAGACTCTTGAGAGTCTCTTGGACAGCAAGGAGATCAAACCAGTGAATCCTAAAGGAAATCAATCCTCACTATTCATTGAAATTACTTATTCTGAAGCTCTAATATTTTGGCCACCTGATGTGAAGACCTAGCTCATTGGAAAAGACTCTGATGCTAAGAATGCAGGCAGGAAAAAAGATGACAGAGGGTGAGATGGTTAGATGGCATCACAGATTCAATGTACATGAGTTGAGCAAACTCCGGGAAATGGTGGAGGGAAGCCTGGTGTGTTGCAGTCCATGGGATCACAAACAGTAGGACACAACTGAGTAACTGAACAAATTGTAAAAGGTGAAAGGAGCTAATTCTCCTGCCAAAGCAGGAGCTATAGGAAACACAGATTCAATCCCTGGGTGGGGAAGATCCCCTGAAGGAGGAAATGGCACCCCACTCCAGTATTCTTGCCTGGAGAATCCCATGGACAGAGGAGCCTGGAAGGCTACAGTCCATGGGGAAGCAGAGTTGGACATGCCTGAGCGCACACGCGTGTACTATTACGAGAAGACATAGATTCTTGAAATACTTCAGTTGTATAAATTGTAATGAACATTTTTTGCGTGTTTTTTTCCTTTCTGGTGTATATTACAGTAAGGTAGTGCATTTATGTTGAACTGCCCCTGCATTTATGGAATAAATCTCACTTGGTCAGGGTATGTTTTTCTCTTAATACACTAAGTTTTTTTTTTAAATATATTTGAGGATATTTGCATCTATAGTTATAAGGGATATCGGCCTGATGTTTTCTCTTCTTGCTTTCATTTGTATCAGGGAAGTTCTATCTAGCCTCATTGAAAGAGTTTAGAAAACTTTCTCCCCATTCTGTTTGCTGGGAGGATTTGAGACAGACTGATGTTCCTTCTACTTTAAACATTGGTAGAATTCATCACTGATGCCATCTGTGACAAATGCCACGGTCTAAAAGAGTCTAGAGGACATGGCAAGTAAATATAATGTGGTATTTTCTGTAAGGCTCTGAAACTGAAAACACAAAAACTGCACCATTTAAAATCTAGGGAAATCTGAAGAAAATCTGGACTTAGTTAATAAAAATGTGAGTGTATGTGGAAACTCTGTATTTTTTCACTTTTCCTAAGTGAAAGTTTGTTCTAAAAATACAGTACCTAGACATATGTAAAAATTACCTCTACAATTTACACATGTACATTAATATTAACAATATTTTATTATTTTAACGTCATACACCCAATATTGTTGATTTCTCACTGTCTAAAATATTTCCAAAATACTGAGCAAGTGTAACTTTGAAGATTGCAATAAATATACTTGATGTGACTGAATCATTTGTTTTTTTCTGTTATGCTACTAGCAATCACAGTAATACAAAAGGAACTGAAAACCATATCTTCCTTTCATCAAAGAAATACTTAAGTATAACTCGGTGATAAGAAAAAGGAACATAGAAAATCACACAATGGTAAATACATTTTATTCCTTTTTAGCCTATAAATATGTTTGCCATAGTTAGTTGACTCAAAGTAGCCACAATTGCTATACAAATTAGAAACAAAATGTTCATTCTCACACTATTGATTGGATATTACTGCCAAATGCTAAGGACAATAATGTTTGAAAACAGGGCTAAATCCACTGTTCTCTATAGGGAGCTCAAATGTGCACACATAATTAAAGGCGAGATGCTTTTAAACCACAAATCCTCTGTAGGAAAACACAAAAAATATTTTTGACTAACAGCTAAGAGAAGGCAGTAATGTATACTGATTTCTGTTATATTTACTTATGTGTCTACTTTACATATCTCTTAATGATTCGTGTTTTCCATACCACTTGCTATCTTTGACTTTCCGAAATCCTTTCATTGATCTCTTCCTGTCCACCCGTCATGTTCCCTACTATCTATGGGTACCAAACACTATCTTTACCATTTCTTTGTGGAAATGTTCCTGCGTTGTACTTTACTTAAAATTTAGAGGTCACCTAAAGGGAACACTTGAAATTTACTGCCTTTTTACCTAAAAATGTTATTTCAAGGGATATTCATCTACATGTAAATGGCCTTCTTTCTACCATCTGGGCTTACATGGTGTATGGGGGATACTGAAGGTGGTTTGTTCTCTACCACTTCTGAAAACAATCTTGCTCTTTAGTATAAAACCTCTAAGAAAAAAACCTGGGGTTTCATATAATATTTTTATTTCTATATTCTTATATTTAGAACTGTTGTATATGTAGCAAATGTGTAGATATACATTTAGAATAATTTACAATCACAACAATGAGACGTAATGAACTTGATAATTATTTAATGCTTTTAATATCCTTAATAATTTCTACATTTTGTGTTATCTAGCTCGGTATAAAGCCATAAACTAACAATTTAATTTAATCTTAATAACAATCTATTTATCATATTTCTATTTAAATGTTTTTAAAACTATCATCTTTCAAATATTTGAAATAAAAATATAAAAACAAGCTTTAATTTAATCTATAACTCATGAAAAGAAAAATCAGTTCACTTACTGATCTTTGAACAATGACTCAATAGAAAAACAGAAAAAGTATTTGCAAAGAAGAACAAAAATTTAGTTATAAATAAAATGTGTAAAAATTTTAAGCATTTTGGTTGATGTTTGACTATATTATTTTATTTAAGAATGTTGTAATTCCTCCTATTCTAAATGTAATACTTTCCAATTATACGTTTATCTATGACTAATAGCAGCTTTTAGAAGGTACAGACATTCAGTTCAAGAAATATAACAGCTACATACCTACACCAAGGAAAAGCACTTTTGGTTACATCAAAAATGAAACTTTTGTTGTTTGTAATTTTCCATTTGCATTGAAAGTAAGTGTCTGACTGCTTTTATAAAAGAAATAAAATCTTATTTTCCATCACAATCTAATGAAGCTGACATAAACTTGGTAACAGATTTGAATTAATATAGGATATTTTCTAAATCATGACCATAATTCTTTCTTCAATGGTTTTACAAATATAAAAACTATATTTTATAATTAGTTTACACAAGTATTAAATCCTCTTTCTGTAACATATACATACTAATCCTAAAAACAGTTAAACCAATAAATAAATGCTGGAGAGAGTGTGGAGAAAAGAGAACTCTCTGACACTGTTGATGGGAATGCAAACTAGTACAGCCACCATGGAGAACAGTGTGGAGATTCCTTATAAAACTGGAAATAGAACTGTCATACGACCCAGCAATCCCACTTCTGGGCATACACATTGAGGAAACCAGAATTGAAAGAGACACGTGCACCCCAATGTTTATCACAGCACTGTTTATCACAATAGCCAGGAAATGGAAGCAACCTAGATGTCCATCAGCAGATGAATGGATAAGAAAGCTGTGAGACAGATAACAATAGAGTATTACTCAGCCATTAAAAAGAATACATTTGAATCAGTTCTAATGAGGTGGATGAAACTGGAGCCTATTATACAGAGTGAAGTAAGCCGGAAAGAAAAACACCAATACAGTATATGTCAGGAAGCAACAGTTAAAACTGGACATTGAACAACAGACTGGTTCCAAATAGGAAAAGGAGTACACCCTGCTTATTTAACTTATATGCAGAGTACATGATGAAAAACGCTGGACTGGAAAAAACACAAGCTGGAATCAAGATTGCCGGGAGAAATATCAATAACCTCAGATATGCAGATGACACCACTCTTACGGCCGAAAGTGAAGAGGGACTAAAAAGCCTCTTGATGAAAGTGAAAGGGAGAGTGAAAAGGTTGGCTTAAAGCTCAACATTCAGAAAACGAAGATCATGGTATCTGGTCTCATCACTTCATGGGAAACAGGGAAATAGTGGAAACAGTGTCAGACTTTATTTTGGGGGGCTCCAAAATCACTGCAGATGGTGACTGCAGCCAGGAAATTAAAAGATGCTTACTCCTTGGAAGAAAAGTTATGACCAACCTAGATAGCATATTCAAAAGCAGAGATATTACTTTGCCGACTAAGGTCCATCTAGTCAAGGCTATGGTTTTTTCTGTGGTCATATATGGTTGTGAGAGTTGGACTGTGAAGAAGGCTGAGCGCCGAAGAATCGATGCTTTTGAACTGTGGTGTTGGAGAAGACTCTTGAGAGTCCCTTGGATTGCAAGGAGATCCAACCAGTCCATTCTGAAGGAGATCAATCCTGGGATTTCTTTGGAAGGAATGATGCTAAAGCTGAAACTCCAGTACTTTGGCCACGTCATGTGAAGAGTTGACTCATTGGAAAAGACTCTGACGCTGGGAGGGATTGGGGGCAGGTGGAGAAGGGGAGAGAAGAGGATGAGATGGCTGGATGGCATCACTGACTTGATGGGCGTGAGTCTGAGTGAACTCCAGGAGTTGGTGAAAGACAGGGAGGCCTGTCGTGTTGCGATTCATGGGGTTGCAAAGAGTCGGACACGACTGAGCAACTGAACTGAACTGAACACCTATATATGGAATTTAGAAAGATGGTAACGATGACCTTGTATGTGAGACATCAAAAGTGACACAGATGTATAGCAAAGTCTTTTGGACTCTGTGGGAGAGGGCGAGGGTGGGATGATTTGGGAGAATGGCCTTGAAATATGTATATTATCATATGTGAAACGAATCGCCAGTCCAGGTTCGATGCATGACTGGTGCACTGGAATGACCCGGAGGGAGGGTATGGTGAGGTAGCTGGGAGGTGGGTTCAGGATGGGGAACACAAGTACACCCATGGCGGATTAATGTCAGTGTATGCCAAAACCAATACAATACTGTAAATTAATTAGCCTCTAATTAAAATAAATAAATTTATATTTTAAAAAATCAGTTAAACCAGTTGGCTAAGAGTAAAACCACATTTGTATTTTATAATACTCCAAAAGAAATTCCTAATGCATTTAAAGCTTCACTGTAAGTATGAATAAAAAATATCATTTTCTATCCATTTAAAGATAGAAGTATTGAAAAAAAGACTATTGAATTTCACAACATAAATCTACCATAAAAAATTTATTTTCTTTTTACATTTCTCTGCATAAAAGTTTTGGTAACTGCAGAGATCAAAATATACAAATCTATGAAAATTGTTTAGATACTGTAAGAAAGAGGTTTCATTGGGATAGAGACAAAATAGAGGCTACACATTCTTCATATCTTAATGTGCATGCAGAAGGGACTACACATTGCTGTTTCGAGGAACTCATCAGTTGAAGAAAGGAGCTAAAGTAAGAGAGGAAATAAAAAGCCCTTTTATGGTATATTTACTTATAATTAAATAAAATTATTGTTTATTTTAATATTATAATGTAGCATTTTCTTTAATTATTATTTATAGACTATACCATAAAAGGGATGGATATTTATTTGAAACAATTTAGCACAGTTGATATTTTGAACATTTTCAATATCTGAGATTTTTTTATTATTATGTATTAGCTATTTGCTAAGTCACTTCAGTCATGGTCGACTCTGTGCGACCCCAGTGACAAGGCACCCCCGTCCCTGGGATTCTCCAGGCAAGAACACTGGAGTGGGTTGACATTTCCTTCTCCAGTGCATGAAAGTGAAAAGTGAAAGTGACCCCATGAACTGCAGCCTACCAGGCTCCTCTGCCCATCGGATTTTCCAGGCAGAGTACTAGAGTGGGTTGCCATTGCCTTCTCCATTAGTTATTTAGTAGAATGTTAATATGCAGGTTGGAAATACCAATTAACCAATTCCTTTTTGATATATTATTACACTGCATAGTGATTAGTATTATTTTGGAAAGCAAATATGAATAATCCAAGACCTTCTGAGTGCCATGTTAGTAAGTAACATAGTTTGGTATCTTTCAGAGTTTTCATATCATTATTTTGAAAAAAGAATGAGATAGTTACAGAGACATGCCACCCTCAATAATCTGAGTCACTATAACTTCTGGTATAAAAGTAACACATTATATGTCATTATTTGTACAGTAAACATGAAGTAATCAGAAAGATTTGAAAAAATAATTGTTTTAGGTGAAGCAATGAACAGTAAGTATAGTTCAGTCAGGTAGATCAGAGAGAAAGTTAGTCAAGGGCAAAGTGGGCAAGGGTCAAAATGAAGTTAACTTCATAAAGCTGAAGCTGAATGCTTGCAGTGATAATAATAAAATCTTTAGATCAACATGACCTACTAGCTCAGTTTTATATAATGGTCATTGATGGATAACACACAATGACAGTATCATGAAATCTGATAAAATTAGTTTCATTGGAACATAACCCTTCATTACATTTAAAGAACTACAGTCCCCAATTCAATGCCCTCAAGGTATTTAACTTCATAGATGTATTTTAATAGTTATGAGAAAATGACTAAGTAAAATCAGGAGAGTAGGGAACTGATGAACCAAATGTTAAGCCTAGCTTCATCTTCTAAATTGCAGAAAGGGTAACTGGATTATATTGGCCAATTTTCTTCCTCTGACAAGAAGCCATGCCTGCTTTGAAATATTATTTTCATTCCATAATATATTTTTTGAAAGTCGATGCATGTTATTTACTCCCATTTCTTTTTACTTGAATTGTAAAGACACTTAAACGGTGTCTTTGGTGACTATTATATGTACCGCTAGACTGAGCCCCCAGTCCATCATGTTCAAGCCAAACTATAATTGATCATCTTGTTCTGACAATGTAAATACTGTCCCCTGGGTACACAGACGAATGCATGGCCATTGAGGAGTTTTATGTTGTCTTCATCCTCTTTATTTCTCCAAATAGTGTAGGCAGATTTTTATTTTAGTGTGCTAGACACTATTAGTACACCATGGGCTTCCCGGGTGACTCAGACAGTAAAGAATCTGCCTGCAATACAGGAGACCCGGGTTCAATCCCTGGATTGGGAAGATTCCCTGAAGAAGGGAATAGTGACCCACTCCAGTATTCCTGCCTGAAGAAGTTCATGGACAGAGGAGCCTGGAGGGCTACAGTTCACGAGGTCCCACAGAGCTGGACAGAACTGAGCACCTATCACTTTCACTTTCTTTCAGATGTTATTGTAGATTAACTGCTTAGATACTCCAAAGCATTGTGATCATCCTTTATAAACATGTTTACAGCAATCATGCTCTTTTCATTCGGCATTAACATATTACAGTGGCATCCTCAGAATCAAATAATTTCACTCTTGTAATACAGTAAGTGAAAGAAGACTGCCATTCATGCTCTATTGAAAGAAACAGAAGCTTCCAAAGTTAAAATGCTGTGCTGAGAGTGCTAGAACAGAGATATGCAGAGATAGATACACCTGATCTTACCTTCGAATTACTATGAAAAACCATCTTCTATGGAGATCGTTTGTTCTGAATTTCCTGTAGAAACTAAGGAAGTCACATGCTCCTATATTTTTTATATAAAAAATTACATCCGTGTCCTTAATCTGATATTTTAGGACTTCTCCTCAGTTTCCTCCACAATCATCTTTCCATTACAATTTTTGTGCTATTTCCCTGAATTTGCTTTTTGTATGTCCAACATTTGGAACACCCCCGCCTTAGGGTAATATGTTTCTAAATAAAGTGCATTACATCAGTTCTGGAACAAATGGTAACTTTTCTTGGAATATTTTCCCAATAACACTGATTGCTACCAAAATTCTCCTGCTAAATTTAGCTGTGCTTCTGTCTTGACATTTCCCACATGCCTATTCAGTTATAGCTTTCTGTCTGTATTTTTAACCCATCTAATATGGCATATTCTTAAATATAAACCTAATAATAATGATGATAATAGCATGAACTGTAAAAAAAAAAAAAAACACAGCTAGGCTGTCTTTTACACATGTATACCCGTGGCAGATTCATGCTGATGTATGGCAAAACCAATACAGTATTGTAAAGTAATTAACCTCCAATTAAAATAAATACATTTATATTAAAAAATAAAATAAATAAAAATAAAAATATATTTGACATAGAACAATGCATACATTTGGGCTTCCCTCATAGCTCAGTTGGTAAAGAATCCGCCGACATTGCAGGAGACCCCGGTTTGATTCCTGGGTTGCAAAGATCCCTGGAGAAGGCAAAGGCCACCCACTCCAGTATTCTGGCCTGGAGAATTTCATCGACTGTATTGTCCATGGGGTCGCAAAGAATAGGACTCGACTGAGTGACTTTCACTTTCAGTGTATACATTTAAGGCTTACAGAATATTAATTTGATACATTTTTATTGTAATATGTTTACCATTATAGAAATAATTAGCTTCTTTATCACATTATATGACTGTCCTTTCCATTTAGTAGTTGGAATCTTTATGTTCAGTTCATTTAGCAACTTTGTTGATACAATTCAACATTGTTGTTTATATTTGCTAAACTGTGCATTTTATGTGGGTTTTATGGAAACATAAATTGATTCAACCACTATGTAAAATAATATAACAATTCTTCAAAAAATTAAATATAGGTCTCACATATGGTAAGCAATTCCACTCGCAGTTATGCAGCCAAAGGAAATAAATGGGATATTGATAAATATCTGTACTTCTATGTTTATTGCAACATTATTCACAGTAGCCAAGATATGAAAATTACCTAAATTCTCATCAATAGATGAATGGATAAAGATAATGTGGTCTATGTATAAAGAGAATAGAATATTGTTTAGCCATGAAAATGAAGGACATCCTGCAATTTGTTGCAACATGGAGGCAAACTGAACATATTTTACCAAATGAAATAGGTTGGACAGAGAAAGACAAGGATGGTATTACAAATACATGGAATCTAAAAAGGCCAAACTTACAAAGCAAAGAAATAAAATTGTGATTAGTAGGCATGATGGCTCTGGAGGATAGGAAATACATTTTTTAAGCAGCTAATCTTGACTGAATATTCATTATATTTGAAGATATTGTCCTTGGAATGTCTATGATCTCTACCAAAACAACTCTTATATTACTGTTTCTTTCATGATGTCAGTGATGCCACTCAGCATTCAAAAAGCTAAGATCATGGCAACTGGTCCCATCACTTCATCAAATAGATGGAGAAACAATGGAAACAGTGAGAGACTTTATTTTGAGGGCTCCAAAATCACTACAAATGATAACTGCAGCCATGAAATTAAAAGATGCTTGCTTCTTGGAAGAAAAGCTATGACCAACATAGACAGCATATTAAGAAGCAGAGACATTGCTTTGCTGACAAAGGTCTGTCTACTCAAAGCTATGGTTTTCCCAGTAGTCATGTATGGATGTGAAAGTTGAATGTAAAGAAAGCTGAGCACTGAAGAATCAATGATTTTGAACTGTGGTGTTGGAAAAGACTCTTGAGAATCCCTTGGATTGCAAGGAGATCAAACCAGTCCATCTCAAAGAAAATTAGTACTGAATATTAATTGGAAGGACTGATGCTGAAACTGAAACTCCAATACTTTGACCATCTGATGCCAAGAACTGACTCATTGGAAAAGTCCCTGATGCTGGGAAACATTGAAGGCAGATGAGAAAGGGACGACAGAGGATGAGATGGTTGGTTGGCATCACTGACTTGAGGCACATGAGCTTGGGCAAGCTCCGGGAGTTGTTGATGGACAGGGAAGCCTGGCATGTAGCACTCCATGAGGGTTGCAAAGATTCAGACATGACTGAGGGACTGAACTGAACTGAATGACACCAATAACTATTTACAGTCAACAAATCAGAAAACCAAAGTAGGAGAGGTTATTTTATAAAATGACATCTCCATCATTTTTTCCATTTTCTAGTAGAAATAATTCACAGGTTGTCCCCCTACTTAAAAGGAGAAGAGCAACACAAATGTGAATATCAAGAGGCAGAAATGGTTTGGGACATGGTAGAGTCTTTCTGTCTCCATCTGTCTTTTGGCCACCAGTGATCCATATCATTCTGACAGAAAAATGCTTTCACCTCTTCCCCAGGTCCAAAAGAGTCCCATCCCATTAAACTATTTGCTATAAGTTCAGATACTCAACACCAAAATCAGGTCCAGGTGAAGAGGAATCTCCTGGGTGTAGCTCTTTTCAACCTGTCAATCTATTAATGTAAAACTAAAAGTTATATGTTCCCATACTCATTCAATATACAGTGGTGAGAGAGTCAAGATGAGACACATACACAAGTCTGCTCAAAAAGGTAACAATAAAGGTGTAAAGAATTCACTGGCATGTAGTGATTTTAAACTGAAGTTAAAACATGTTAGATGTTCTTTCATTAGACTTCAAAGCCTGGAAATAATTCTGTATGACTTTTTCCCCTAGTCAGTATACTTCATTCCAGCCTCCCATTCATTCTTCTTCCATGAAAGCAGTCTGATTTGGTGGCTAAGTAGTTACATCAGCTTGCTTCCTGCCTGAAGAATTTCAGAAGTATGAAAGTCTCTTTTTTAAAAAAAAAAAACATTTTAATTGGAGGTTAATTACTTTACAATATTGTATTGGTTTTGCCATACATCAACATGAATCCACCATAGGTATACACGTGTTCCCCATCCTGAACCCCCCTCCCTCCTCCCTCCCCGTACCACCCATTTTCATTTTCTGCTCTCCTTGTTCTGTTCTGTCTAAGCTAGCCCTGTATTCCCTAAATTAACTTTCTCAGAATTCATGTAAATCTTTTAAGGATTACATAGGATTTCATTTCACAGGACAAGGCCTATACCCACAAATTGCTTCTAGATAATTTCTAGAACATGCTGAAAGGACTTAGAGGCAACATGATTAAGGTTCCTGATGGTTTAGTCCCTAGGTCGTGTCCAACTCTTGCTACCCCATGGACTGTAGCCTGCCAGACTGCTCTGTCCATGGGATTCTCCAGGCAAGAATACTGGAGTGGACTGCCATTTCCTTCTCTGGGAGATCTTCCTGACCCAGGGATTGAACCTGGGTCTCCTGCATTGCAGGCAGATTCTTTACCAACTGAGCTATGAGGGAAGGCTTCCTAGAAGCTTCCAAGAAGTCCTAATGTTAAATTTAGAGGATCTGAGACAAAACTTCAGTCTTTTTAAAGAATCAATAGATCTTTCGAGGTTTTAGGAAAAGGTTGCATAGTCACACCTTCAGTATTTTCCCTAGACCAAGTTTTTTCTAAAAAGCATGCCCTTTTGACAGTTCTTAGAAACAATTTCTTAATTTTAGCACCTTTTTTTAATATGGAAAAGCTCAGAATTTTCAAAAGTATCGAGTTCTTTTTCACAGTTCTTTCCTTAAATCATCTTTCTCCTCATGTTTTTTTACAAGCAGAGAGAGGAAACCAAGTGGCATTTTCAAGGCTTTGCTTGGGGCCTCCCTGCCTAGAGACCTCCCAATGAAAGAACTGAGTTTGTTGTTTCCATGTTCTCCTTCCCACATAATTTCTGAAGAGAATTTCACTATTTCCGCTCTTTATTGGTACACGGCAGGTAGCTCCTTTACTCCACTTTCTAATAAAATGTTCAATCCTTCTGCGCCATCATTAGCAATGTCTTCAAAGTTCTGATTGACAGTGTCTGGTCAAGTATATTAAACCTTTCTTTATCTTGCTTTGGAAACGTTTATCATCCCCTGCCCACTGCTCATTCCACAGTCACTCCCACGTGCTTGGTTACTTATTAGAGTAGCACTTCACTTCCAGGTTCTTCTTGTTTGGTGTCTAAGTCCTGTCCAACTCTTTGTGACCCCATGGACTGTAGCCCACCAGGCTCTTCTGTCCATGGGATTTCTCAGGTAAGAGTACTGGAGTGGATTGCCATTTCCTTCTTCAGAGGAGTTTCCTGACCCAGGGATCAAACCCATGTCTCCTGCTTGGCAGTGGATCCTTACCACAGAGCCAGCTTCACTACATAAAACAACACTTATTTAATATCTCAGAGTTGTGAGAGTCAGAAACCCAAGAATGGCTTAACTGACACTCAGGATCCCTCATAAGAATCCAAACAATTCATTTGCCATAGCTGGGATCCCCTTGGAGGCTACACTGGGGAAAGGTGCTCCATCAAACTTATATGATTGTTACATGCAGAAGAATGAAATGAGACCCTTATCTTGCATCACTCATGAAAATGAATTCCAAATAGATTAAAGATTTAAACATAAGATGAAACACTTTCAGAAGGAAGCATAGAGATAAACTTCCTTGACATTGGTCTGACAGTGATTTCCTGTATGATACCAGAAGTACAAGCAACAAAAGTGGAAACAAATAAGTAGAATTACATCAATCTCAAAAGCTTCTGCAAAGCAAAAGAAACAGTGGGGTGAAAAGTCTTACTACAGAATATAAAAATATATTTGCAAAACACATATCTGATAAGAGGTTAGTATTCAAAACATACAAAGAACTCATATAACTCCATAGCAAAAGTGAAACAAAAATCTGATTAAAAAAAAAAAAAAAAAGGCAGAGAGGAACTAAAGAGCTACTTTTCCAAAGCGACTTACAGAGGCCAACAGATACAAGAAAAGATGTTCAACATCACTAATTATTAGGAAAAGATAACTCAAAACTGCTATGAAATATCACTTCATACTTGTTGGAATATCTATCATTAAAGAAACAAATAAAAACAAGAGATAAGTGATAGCAAGTGAGAGGGGAAGACAGGCTTTGAGCACTGCTGGTGGTAATGTAAATTACACAGGCCTGATGGACATTGCAGAGTTTCCTTAGGAGAATAAAAATAGAATTGCCTTAACCTTTACTTTTCTAAGGGGAGAAACTGAATGCAAATCCCATATTTATTAGCTGTGTGTTGTTGTGAGGCATGATTCCTGATCATTAATACACTAGATAATCTTAATTATTTCCTATTGTATCTAAACTGTATCATGTNAGGAACTCACTTTTCACAGAGAAATTTATGTCCTGCTTTCAGGCAGACAGAGGAGGGTCAGAGCTGAGCCCCAACATGCATACCCATGTGTAAAGCACGTGTCTATTGCCCAAAGTGGAGTCAGCAGAACAAAATAAGTAATTGAGTTTATGGCTCTATCTTTTGTGAGGTTCCTTTCCATAACATACAATTTTACAGTAACTCTAGCAACATACAACTAATGTGTTTTGTTTGTTACAAGTACCAGATTTTTGTCTTATACACACATTTTGTGAAATTAATAACTGGTTGCTTCTTCATGTCATAGACTTTTGTTATTTTATGACGTGTGTGCCTTTGAACACACTGACTTTACAGAGGCTTAAATCTAATTATTATGAGAATACTTAAAAGTTGACCAGTTAATTCCCTGAAAACTCTCTTTTTTTATGCCAAAAGAACAGAGCTAAAACTCCAAAGATTGTATTTTAAGGCTCTTCATTATCCTCCTCATATATGCATGTTTAATTTTGTATTTTACTGTTAATATGCAGAAGATGAGGAAGGCTGAATCTCATTCCTGTTGTTCAACAAGCATTGATTAAAACCTATGCCTTTTATTTCCATTTTCTCTACCTACATGCCATTCATTTATCCCAGAAAATATAAACTCAGTTATCTTTCCTAATTCATCTTGTCAAGAGAAAATGGTAATTTATAAAATAGTTTATTCTCTCTTAATTAGGTTATACTGTCCTTATGGTAGAGACCTATACTTGGCTCATTTTTATAACTGCAACATAATGGCTAACACCTGGTCCAAGAAATATGACTAATAGAAGTTTTTTTTAGACAGAGTAGAAAACTCAGAGCAGTTTAACTATACACATGGACAAATCATAAATCAGCATGCAAAAAATCGATCTTATTTTAGTCAAAGAATTATACATTGAATGTGAAAGCATCAGTGCTTTTAAGGAATAGATCGCGGAGATGTAGCGTTTATAGACTTTCTACCCTCTGATCTTTCTGAGTAAGAAAGACCTTTAAACCATGCTGAACACTGGATGTGTAGCAGTTCCCTTATCCAGCGGATCTTCCCAACCCAAGGATCAAACCCAGGTCTCCTGCATTGCAGGCAGATTCTTTACCAGCTGAACTACCAAGGAAGCTTTAACCATGATAAATTTGTGCAGATTACTTCAAAAATGTGAAGCAAAAAAGTATATCAATAAAGTAAAAACATATAGCAATAAAGAATATAAAAGGAAAAAAACCTACTGTCTTGAAACTGCGATCGTATTTAAGCACTATTTGTACCCAGACTGGAACTGAGATTTATTTTCTTTTTTCCCATCAGGCAACTCCTGAATATAAGAAAATACATGAACAATTTTATAAGATAATTTTGTTAAACTTGCTTCAGAGACTCACATTCAAATTCAAATTTAATAAGTTATATAGTTTCTGTAAGCAATACATATGTAAGTTAGGTCTGTAGGAAGACACAAAATCAAATATGCTGTTGTCTTCATGCAGAAATCCATAGTTGAGAAAGGTTACAGACACAAAATATTTAGGATTATGTTATAATGAACTTTCCATATATTTTCAAAGGGTGAATGAGTCTCCTCCCTAGGTTTTAACATAATTTTTAGAATAAAACATAACACCTGTTCATGTACCCTTTATTTAGCAAAGAACTACTTCTTGGTCAACTCTGTGTATGAAGCATCTGTAAGCAAATGGGAAACACTTCCAAAAGGAAATGTACATTATTCAAGTTCCATTCTCTAAGGAATACTATGTAGCTAATTTCTCCTTTCTAAATATCTTCCCATTGTTAGTGGCGTCACATATGTGGTGGGTGAATGTGTGTGTGTGGATTTGAATGTACATCAGTTACTGACACGTGCTGCTACTGTTGTTTAGTGGCCGTCACGTTCAACTCTTTGTGACCCCATGGACTGTAGCCGGCCAGGCTCCTCTGTTCCAGGGTTCCCCAGGCAAGATCACTGGAGTGGGTTGCTGATGTACACCCTATGCCCCCCAAATCAAGGTATTTCAAAGGATACCATATTGTAACATTGTCATGGTATTGTTTTCTATATATAACTTTTTTCTATAAACAGACCAAGATGGTTAAAAAAGTTGATTACATTGTTTTGAAAGTTATCATAGTGTATAAATTTGATTATATTAAAAAGTTCAAAAGATGTGTCCTGCTTTCCAAAGGGATGTTCTGGAGCTCTCAGCAGGCACAAGTGCATTGTGATGCGTGAATATAATAAGAACAGGGAAGTGTTTCTTGATACACAGAGTCAGAAGATTTACCAATTGACCAGTTTGGGACCATTCTGTATTTCTGCCCGATTTGAATGAGATTTGGTAGACTTCACAAACTTCGTATGTTTCATGCCAAGAAAGTGAAGCTGCAGAGTATGACTCCTTTGGCTGACATCAGTGATGGCAAGTTTACTGGGTGGGTTTCAGATCATCCCAGAGACAACTGGTAAGACATGACTCTGTTCTCTGCTCTCTTTTCCACAAAGGTAGCTCTCAGAGTTCAACAACTGAATGTAAGTGATTTAAGAAAAGTTTAATTTATAAAATCATGGGTCTGGAAAGGAATGCATAGTTGTGCTTTTACCTATAAATGGACTATTTAACCTACAAGTCTAATGAACATCAGTAAGGTTGAGCAGAGATTAAAACTCTACCTTTGGGAGCAATCTGTTCCCACTGTCTTCAGTCATATCTCGCTTCAGTATTTAAAACTACACACATCCAAAGATAATTAATTGTACTTTATAGTTAGACAATGTGAGAACACAAATTTGAAAAGTGCTGTCATGTATATATTTATATATTTAGCTAAAGTATATAATAGAAAAACTCATGACTTGCTTCACAGCATAAATATTTTGAGTTATACTGAGCATTATCCCTTTCAACAAAAGAAAGAGAAAAAATAGTGTAAGCAGTGGTGAGAGAAGAGAAGAGTAACGTGTGGCAATTCATCCATTCATTAACACATTCTCGATAGGCACATATGGCACGCCTGCCATGCTGGAAAAGCTGAGGGATTTTGTGAATACATAAATGAATAAAACAGGCACTACAGCTTAAGGAATTCACCACCTCCAAATATCTGCATAACATTCATCACAGAGGAACAACGTTCTACAAGATACTCACAAGAGAAAGAAGATGCAAGGCAGAATTGCAGTTTACCAAAAATACGAAATTCACTTTGAAAATAAGCGTATCTCTCTTAGCTAGGGTGGCTTTCCTGAAGAATTCATAGATTGTACCTGCTAATTTGAAAATTCTGCAGAAATCAGTCTTACGAACAGATGCAAACCAACTGGGGAACACCAGCTGTTGGACACTTGCCCAAGCCTGCTCCCTCTGAGAAGAGGAAAGCTGCCTCGGTGCTCATACACATAGCCCATTCCCATCAGACTCCTCCAACCTCCCCTTTCTTTGGAGAACGTGAGCAGTCCCAGAGAAGTCCCCTGGTGGGGGTCCTCCCTCTTCTCAAAAACACACATCCCCAGTAAAGTTGGAAATATGCTTTTAAAATGTCTTCATCTCCATATTCGATGCATAGTGGTACATTGGCTTGAATAACGCCCCCTCTGCAGACAAATTCATGTCCACGTAGAACCCCAGAAATGTTTTGAGGTTTATGGTCTTTCCAGATGGAATTAGTTAAGTTAAAATGAGGTCCTAGATACAATAACCGGTGTCCAAGGATAAGCAAGGAAGGATTCCTCCAAGGAGAGAGGAAGGATGGGCATGCAAACACTTTGAATTTGAACTTCTTGCCTCCAGAGCTATGAGGGAATAAATATCTATTTATTAAAGCAATCAAATGCATGGTGCTTTATGGGAAACAAATATGGTAGAAATGGTAATTTTTGTTAAAACTGAAATTAACAGCTGTGAATATTTTAACTCATAAAGTTAAATGGAAAACTTTTACCACAAGAAGAAAATAATTAAATGGAATCCAGAAAACTAGTAGCTTTTTAGTACATTTTTACTTGATACAGAAACCTAAAGACTGAAGGCATATATTATAAATACATTTTAAGCATTCCTGACAAAATCCTCCTCTCTTTCATCTGTTTCCTTAGGGTTGAAAGGCTTAGCTACAGTTTGAAATACTTCATAAAGATAAGTTTATGGATTCAGCATTTAATGAGACTCTTTCAGGAAATATATATATATAATGAAAAGTATAAATCAAGACTTAAACCCAGCTAAAAGGATTGCTACTAAAGATCACATCGATTCATGCAATATTCCCTAGAGTTTCACACATTGGAGGTGAAAAAAAAAAGAAAACTTACAGAAAATGCTTATGCTCAAATTGTAGTAATAAGGAGAAAAGGAAGCAGGCTACGTATCCCATGAGGAAGGCTTTTTGTGTGTTTATTTCTGTGGTTGTTTTGTTTTTCTTTAACATATCGAGACACAGAATCTCCAATATTCTTAGGCAATGGGAAATTCTTGAGTTAGCTTTCCAAAACAGATGCGGCTTTCTGCCAAGAATGTGGTCCTCTGTGCTAAGAATATAGAGTGAGCTCTGTGTCAAATAAGTTAGCTGCCACCCCTGAAAGCATGTGAGAGGGTCAGACTGGGACCACATAACACTTTCTGTCCTATGGGCTGGCTGGTGCATTTCAGTCTATTCAGGAAAATTGGCTAAGGTTTTTATATTTGTTTACCTCTTGCACATTTTTCTGCTTTCTTATTCATCTCCATTATTCCTTGTTTTCTTCCCTTTCTTCTTTCTTTCTCAAATATTTATCTTAGTCAGACACGACTGAGCGACTGAACACTTCATTCCTTTCCTTATGACTTTATATTTTCTATATTTGTAGTAACTAGCATATGCTATTTATTTATTATAAAAACAATAGTTCTGGTTAACAAGAAAAGATAATTCCTCTATATGTACAAGAAAACTATCCAACTAGACTACTTACTGCAGCATTTAGATGGTTATAGCTTTACCTTTATTCTTGTTCATCTCTCTGCTGAAAATTTTTTTAGTACTGACTTGTTAAGTTACAGAGCAAACTAATTTCTCATTCATTTTCTCATACCTAAACCATCCTTTAGCATCTTACAGCCATGCCCAAGTGATTAAGTTACACAGTTTTTTATTTATTGAGCAAATATCTAAGATGAAAGGAAAGACCATTTGTATGCTGAATCTGAAATTTTTAATGTGTGAAATGACATACATTATGTAGTATAAAATAAATAATCATCAGATAGTATAGTGACTATTGGAATTTTTAAATAGTACCACTTTGATTATTAAGGAGTAGGAAAGCCATTCCTATCGTAAAATGGATTACAGAGTCCTTAATGTGTTAAATAAAATTTGGCCAACATTATATTTCAATTTAATGACAGAAGAAAGGCAACAATACATGTCTTGTAAAATTAGTGAGGAGTTTCTGCCAGTGTCAACGTGAATATATAACCATCAAAAATGAATATTTAAAAGATGATATGGTAATTGAGAATACATGCTTTTAATGTCTAGTTAGTCTTATATTACTGTGAGAAAACAATAAAATAAGTCAGGTTAGGTCATTTTACTAATGCTACAGAAGAAAATTATTCATCACACTACCCTAAGGCAGATTCACAGAAATGATATTTTACTATTTTACTTTTGTGGTAATTTTATGGGGTTTTTTTCCTCAGCTTTTAACTGCATAAAATGTCAAGAAAGAAAGTGCTTCCAAGTAAAATACAATACATATCAACTCAAAGAATTACATCAAAAATGCTAACTTGCTATTTTCTCAATATGGATAATAGCTTTGCTTAAGGGTACTGAAAGCTAAAATGGTATTGCATGTTGTCAAGAGGGCAGAGATTGTTGACACATGCTGCTTCATAGAAGAAAAACAAAAATGTTTTATGTATAAAAATACTTATATGAAAGGGGAAATGGAAGTCTGTAAACTATCACAACATCTCTTTTCCTTTGCAATTGTATTTTGAGATGTCATAAGAAAATCAAATATCATATTTTAACACATATATGTGGAATCTAGAAAAATGGTACTGATTAATCTATTTGCAGGGCAGAAACAGAGACCCAGGGCTTCCTAGGTGGCTTACTGGTAAGGAATCAGCCTGCCAGTGCAAGAGGAGTGCATCAGTCGGGAAGGTTCCCTAGAGAAGGAAATGTCAACCCACTCCAGTAACTTTCCTGGAAAAACCTCATGGAAAGAAGAGCCTGACAGGTTACAGTCCATGGGGTCACAGAAAGGTCTGACACATCTTAGTGTCTAAGCAACAAGAGAGACACAAAGGTAGAGAATGGATTTGTGATCACAGCAGGGAAAGAGAATGGGACAAGCTGAGCAAGTAGCGTTGGCATATATTCACTACCATAGGTAAATTATTTCTTCACAGTACAGAAGAGGACTGAAAAAATATCAGAACAGCAGAGTGAATATATAAGAAAGAGAAAGAAAGTCAGAATGCTGGATGCTGAAAAAGGATGGTGGATATAGAGAATCAGAAGCTCCAGCTGTAAAAGAAAGGGAATAAGTAACTTGGAGATCACCAGTCTAAGAAAAATGGAAAGATGAGGGGATAATAGCTTTGCTGAGTTTGAAGGATTTTTTTTTTTTAACAGAACCAAGAAAGTAGTGGTCAGAAAAAGATAAATGTTGTCAGATAGCAGTCTATTTCTTGTTACATGTAGGTTTAGAGAAGGAAAGTTGTGGTGCCAATCCTAAGAAATGTGAGAAGATACACTGTATCTGAGTCCATCAGCTCAAGTATCATTGCATACACAGCAACCTAGAGGCAAAAAAGATAATCAACTATTGTTCCGGTCTTGGCATTTAAATCTGTCCTTATACAATAATGGGAAGTTTTGAAAAAGTGACTGTTGACTGCTGCTGCTGCTCAGTGATGTCCAACTCTGTGACTCCACGGACTGTAGCCCACCAGTCTCCTCTGCCCATAGCCTTTTCCAGACGAGAATACTGGGGTGGGTTGCCATTTCCTTCTCCAGGGGATCTTCCTGACCCAGGGATCAAACCTGCATCTCCTGTGTCTCCCGCTTTGACAGGCAGATTCTTTACTACTGAGTCATCTTGAAAAAGTGAGAGCTTTTTCAACTTCATCTAAGAAGAGAAAGAGACAACTTTGAGGGTTCACCTTTGCTTCTTACAATATAGGCAGGAAAGTGGTTTTTCCAGAAGAGTCCAAGAAGGCAAGTCTTGTATGATTGTGTAGAAATAATGTCAACCAAATGGCAAACTCCTCAGCAAATGAAGCAGAATAGCTCAGTCTTCATGAGTTAGCAGCAGAATTTCAAGAGTGAGCGTTTCCAAATCTCTGCTAGCATCATGTTTGCTTCTGACCCTTTGACTAAACCTTGAGAATATGTGTGAAGAGGACAGCCCAAGGTGTGCATACATTTAAATAGCTTCAAATAATATGTTACATATGAATAAACATAACAAAAATTGTGCAATATATCTACTCTGGAAACTACAAACATTGGGAAATTAAAAATACTTAAATAAATGGAAATGCATGCCAGGTTCATGTTTTGGAAAGAGTCAATGCTGTAAAACGTAATTTCTCTCCAAAATTATCTACAAATTAGCACAATTTAAATCATAAAGCCAAAGCTTGTTTTGGGGAGGGTAGGTGCTTTTTGGGGAAACTGTTCTTAAAACGTGTACAGGAATTCAAGAGACCTAAATTTTCCTAAATAATCTTAGAAAAGCTTGTGTGTTAGTCGCGCAGTCATGTCTGACTCTTTGTAACCTCATGTAGCACAACAGGCTTCTCTGTCCTTCACTATCTCCCAGAGTTGGCTCAAACTCATGTCCATTGAGTCAGTGGTGCCACCCAACCATCTCATCCTCTGTTTGTCCCCTTCTCCTCCTGCCCTCAGTTTTTTCCAGCATCAGGGTCTTTTCCAATGAGTTGGCTCTTCACATTAGGTGGTCAAAGTACTGGAGCTTCAGCTTCAATATCAGTTCTTCCAGTGAATATTCAGCGTTGATTAGCTTTAGGATCAACTGGTTTGATCTCCTTGCTGTCCAAAGGACTCTCGAGAGTCTTCAGCATCACAGTTCAAAGGCATCTATTCTGTGGCACTCAGACTGCTTTATGGTCCAAACTATATCTGTACAGGACTTCTGGAAAAATCATAGCTTTGACTATATGAACTTTTGTCAGCCAAAGTGATGTCTGTGCTAGAACCAAATAGAGAACACAAAATTAAAGTTATATTTATGTGACCACCTGATATTTAACAGTTTTCAAAGCAACCCCCCAAAAAAGGAAAATTGATTCAATAAAGATTTTATAAAAAGAGAGCATCCACTTAGAATACAATCAAGCTCAAATCCCAGCTCACACTATACAAAAAATAAAATGTAAACTAAAACTAAGTCATAATATGTACAGAAAAAAATAGTTTAATAGAATATCTCATCAGTTTTGGATTGGTAAAGTTTTCTTAAGATACAAAATGTAATAACCATAAAGAAAAAAAAAAAGATAACTTAGACTTCATCAAAACTAAATTATTTTGTTCATCGAAAGTCTCTCTTTAGAGAATGAATAGGAAAGTCATATCCTGGGAGAAAATATATCACAGCATGTGCAAAAAGGGCCATCATTTAAGATATATAAATAAATTAATGACTAAAAGAAAACAAACTCCAAAAGGGACAATTGGAAAAAAATCATTACACACGAAAAGCTTTTTATAGCATTGATCATCAAAGAAACATAATTTTAAATCACATAAAGCTACTAATGCTTCATAAATCTAAAATTAAAAATACTGAAAGAGCAAAGATTGAAAATTGTAACAACCAGCACTCTCATCTACTGATCATGGGCGTTTCACATACTGTTGAAGCCTGGCTTGGAGAATTTTGAACATTACTTAGCTAGCTAGCGTGTGAGATAAGTGCAATTGTGTGGTAATTTAAACATTCTTTGACATTGTCTTTCTTTGGGATTAGAGTGAAAACTGACCTTTTCCACTCCTGTGGCCATTGCTGAGTTTTCCTAATTTGCTGGCATATTGAGCGCAACACTTTCACAGCATCATCTTTCAGGATTTGAAATAGCTCAACTGGAATTCCATCACCTCCACTAGCTTTGTTAGTAGTGATGCTTCCTAAGACCCTCTTGACTTCACATTCCAGAATGTCTGGCTCTAGGTGAGTGATCACACCATTGTGGTTATTTGGGTCATGAAAATCTTTTTTGCATAGTTCTTCTGTGTATTCTTGCCACCTCTTCTTAATATTTTCTGCTTCTGTTAGGTCCATACCATTTCTGTCTTTTATTGTGTCCATCTTTACATGAAATGTTCCCTTGGTATTCCTAATTTTCTTGAAGAGATCTCTAGTCTTTCCCATTCCATTGTTTTCCTCTATTTCTTTGCATTGATCACTGAGGAAGGCTTTCTTATTTTTCCTTGCCATTCTTTGGAACTCTGAATTTAAATAGGTATATCTTTCCTAACAAGTAGGCAATACATAAGTAGCTTACTTGCTAAAATCAACAATATTCAACAGGAAAAAAATCTTTAATTTGGTTTATAGTTTTGGTTCTTCTGTGCATTACATTTGCTACTGGGAAAATTATATTTTCTGTCACCAACCCCTATTCCATCCAGTTAAATTACTGGCAAATTTTCTTTCCAGCCAAATGGTTTCTCAGTACTTTATCAACATTTTCATGGCATTTTATATTCTAATTTTAATTCTAATTCAAGTACTTATCAAGCTTTCCTGTTAAACTAAAAGTCTAGTAAGTATAGCATCCATAAGTCCTTCATATTTACAATTCTTTCCCCACAATGATTTCACTTATAAGAGTGAGCTTTTTAAAGACATAGAACAATCCATATTCATCTGCCTTAATATATTCAAATGGTGAACACAAATATGTCTGATACATGCATGTTGGCAGAAATTCAGTATTTATTGAATTGATTAATTCTTGAAAATATCTACAAGTATTTATACTGAACTGCATATTTTATTTTTCATTTATTTCCGATACACAAAGTAGCTCCATTTTATAATAGATTGACTAATTCTATAAGATATTTGAGACTTAAAAAATTAAAATGTAGGTTAAATGAATTAGACAAAACTATTTTTACTATAGGCTTGCCTGATAGTTCAGCTGGTAAATAATCCACCTGCAATGCAGAAGATCCTCGTTTGATTCCTGGGTCGGGTAGATCCCTTGAAGAAAGGATAGGTTACCCTCTCCAGTATTCATGGNCCCTTGGTATTCCTAATTTTCTTGAAGAGATCTCTAGTCTTTCCCATTCCATTGTTTTCCTCTATTTCTTTGCATTGATCACTGAGGAAGGCTTTCTTATTTTTCCTTGCCATTCTTTGGAACTCTGAATTTAAATAGGTATATCTTTCCTAACAAGTAGGCAATACATAAGTAGCTTACTTGCTAAAATCAACAATATTCAACAGGAAAAAAATCTTTAATTTGGTTTATAGTTTTGGTTCTTCTGTGCATTACATTTGCTACTGGGAAAATTATATTTTCTGTCACCAACCCCTATTCCATCCAGTTAAATTACTGGCAAATTTTCTTTCCAGCCAAATGGTTTCTCAGTACTTTATCAACATTTTCATGGCATTTTATATTCTAATTTTAATTCTAATTCAAGTACTTATCAAGCTTTCCTGTTAAACTAAAAGTCTAGTAAGTATAGCATCCATAAGTCCTTCATATTTACAATTCTTTCCCCACAATGATTTCACTTATAAGAGTGAGCTTTTTAAAGACATAGAACAATCCATATTCATCTGCCTTAATATATTCAAATGGTGAACACAAATATGTCTGATACATGCATGTTGGCAGAAATTCAGTATTTATTGAATTGATTAATTCTTGAAAATATCTACAAGTATTTATACTGAACTGCATATTTTATTTTTCATTTATTTCCGATACACAAAGTAGCTCCATTTTATAATAGATTGACTAATTCTATAAGATATTTGAGACTTAAAAAATTAAAATGTAGGTTAAATGAATTAGACAAAACTATTTTTACTATAGGCTTGTCTGATAGTTCAGCTGGTAAATAATCCACCTGCAATGCAGAAGATCCTCGTTTGATTCCTGGGTCGGGTAGATCCCTTGAAGAAAGGATAGGTTACCCTCTCCAGTATTCATGGGCTTCCTTGGTGGCTCAGATGGTAATGAATCTGCCTGTAATGCAGGAGATCTGGGTTTGATCACTGGATTGAGAAGATCCCCCGGAGGAGGGCATGGCAACCCATTCCAGTATTCTTGCCTGGAGAATTCCCGTGGACAGAGGATCCTGGGGGAGCTATAGTCCATGTGATCACAAAGAGAGACAGGGTTGAGCAACTAAGTACAGCACATATTCACTACATCCATAGCTAAGCCCAAGTTTAACAAAGTAAAAAATAATTTCCTTTATTTTTAAATATTTAAATGCCCTATTTAGGTTGAAAGTTATTGTTTTGATAAAGCAGCTTATGTGAAATTTCTTCCAAATAATTGATCAGTTTGTTTTTCTGAAACAAAAGTCTGTGTAGAATTTATTTATATCATAAGAATGTAGTCTTATATTCTTTTTTTACCATTAATTAATCCTATATTTGGAGAAGGCAATGGCATCCCACTCCAGTACTCTTGCCTGGAAAATTCCATGGATGGAGGAGCCTGGTAGGCTGCAGTCCATGGGATCGCAAAGAGTCGGACACGACTGAACACCTTTACTTTTCACTTTCATGCATTGGAGAAGGAAATGGCAACCCACTCCAGTATTCTTGCCTGGAGAATCCCAGGGACAGGGGAGCCTGGTGGGCTGCCATCTATGGGGTCGTACAGAGTTGGACTTAGCAGCAGCAGCAGCAGCAATACTATTTTTAATGGTTATTTATTATTAATTTACCCTGTACCAGGAATCATACATGCTAGAAGCTGAAAAGAGCTGTTGAACACAGATATTTGTGCTATAGGAACCAGTGACCTAATGAGAAATGTATTTTAACAACAATTCCACCACAAAACCGTATGTAGTACCAGATCAATATATAGAAAGGTATTTCTGTGTTATCTAGAATACTAACAGAACCTCTCTATCCTCCAGTTTCTTATGGCCCTAAATTACTCACCTTATTCCCCAAAGCTGGAATATGACCAGTATGTTGTGTTATGTCCAAGGGGATTTTTCAAATGCTACTAAAATTACTAATCAATTGATTTTTGCTTAATCACCAGGTAGATTATGTGGTTGCTTACATGGATAATGGTTTACATGAAGACTTTTAAATTTCCAATTACAAATGAATCCTTTAAAAGCAGAGAGTATTCTCTAGCTGCTATTAGAAATACAGTCAAATATGAGAAGGATTTGGTGTGTCCTTGCTGACTTGAAGATGGAAGAAGCATGTAATGAGGTATGTGCATGGGCCTCTAGAAACTAATAGAGGTCCTTGACTGACAGCCAACAGCAAAAGAGAGTCCTCTGTCTGAAAACCACTGGAATTTAATCTGACCAGCATCCTGAATGAGGGTGAAAGTAGATTGACCTTGATTTCAGCCATGTGAAACCATAACAGAGAATCCAGCTTTATCTTGTCTTGACGTCACTGTATAGAACAATAAGATAGTTAGTGGATATTATTTTACGCTGTCTGTGATGATTTTTCATGAAGCAATTGAAAACAACTGAAGACTCTGAGAGCACAAAGTAGAAGGCAATTTTATCGGCTTTAAAGCGAAGCATGGCATCACAGCAAAGAGAAGATTTTACATATGCACTTTCTCCTCATTTTGGAGAATTCTCATCAATAAGACAGGTAGTATGATCAAAAGCATGAAGAAAAATGAGTATAGTGCTTTCAGACGTTATGAAGTTACATACTGTGACAAGGATGCCTAGAGTTTAATGGAAGGTGTGACCCCTAAGTTTGGATCAGAATACTTTGTAAAAAAAGAAAAAATAAAATAAAAAGAAAGTGAATATGTAGTGTTCTAATAAACTTTGACCTCTCAGCAATAAAAACTCATGGAACTTTTTTTTAAATTACTTACTTTGTAGAGGAATGGTGTGGTTCTGTTTGAGAAAATTGCCATTAGAAACAGATCAAGGATTGAGAAAGTGAATGTTGTCATTTTAGACTAGGCCATATGATTTAGAGATTATCAACAATAAGCAGAGCTATAAACACTATAAATATTTAGAGGTTTCTATAATACTGTGTATCTGTTTGATTTATCTTTTACTGCTGATGTCTTTGTGTACAATTAACAGGCAGTATTGAGCCAAAAATTGATGCTTTCAAACTGTGGTGCTGGAGAAGACTCTTGAGAGTCCCTGGACTCCAAAGGGATCAAACCAGTCAGTCCTAAGTGAGCAAAATCATATGGCAAAGATTATAGATATAGGAAAGTATTATGGTTTGGGTCATGACCAATCTGTTACAGTGTGTTTTCACCTTTTCAAGTAAACCCCTACCCACTGGTCATAATGTCATAAAACCAAATGCTTTTAGGATCAAGTTAATGATAGAAGGTGTGAGAATATCGGAACGATAGGGACATATTATGTACGGCAAATCAGTGAGGAGGTAGTTACTACGAAGGTAATTTCAAAGATTAGTTTAAAAACAAAATATTCTAGACACATTTGAAGGAAACCCATAGCTGATTCATGTCAATGTATGGCAAAAACCACTACAATATTGTAAAGTAATTAGCCTCCAATTAAAATAAATAAATTTAAAAAATTTTTTTAAATCATCCTTTGGTTATATTATCTCATTAAAGAAAGGCTAATTTTGTCATGCAATATTAATTTTAATTATACAAATTTCTGATTTCAATACTTAATAGTTGAATTTGCAGTATTTTCCTCTACCAACACAGTAGATTTTTCCGTGCAATAGTTAGTTTTATTTTTCTTCCAGGGCAAGCTCATCCTATATAGTAATCTGTTTGCTATCTTTTATAGCTTCATGATGCATTGTGAAAAACTTCTCCAAGTACAGAAATTTTAGTTCATTTCTTTTCAGGGATAATTTCAGAAACACCATTATCAACATAGTTCAAGATGTTAATCCATCATTCTCTTTTCAGCTTTATCATTTCATTTATTAATATAGTTTTTGCTATTCTACTGCTAGCCAGAATTGCAAAACAAAAATGCTCAGGATAATTAGTAATATTAATATTGAGCACATCACATCTGAAAGCAGTCACAAAATAGTTGATGATTCCCCAACATAAACAATAAGTTATTTTGCCACCAACAGTGGTCTTTAGGAAATTTTCTTTTTAATATACACCTATGTAAGTTTGATGTGGTGTCACTTTTCACTTTCGCTTTGGTTGTTTGTGTTTTTACTGTCATATGTAAAAAGAAAATAATAACACCAAGGCCAAAGTTAAGGAGATTCCTCACTACATTCTCTCTGCGAGTTTTTGTGGTTTAAAAAATGATGTTTAAATGCTTGATCCACTTCAAGTTGATTTCTGTGTAAGATAGTGGTTTGATTTCAGTGATTTGTATATGATTATACAGTAGTCCCAACACTGTTTTTCTGAACATATTATTCTTCTGCCATTGGGTATTCTTGGCTCCCATGTTGATCACAAATATGGAGATTTAATTCTGGGTTCTCTGTTCTGCCCCATTGTTCCATGCCTCTATTTTTATGCCAGTACTGTACTCTTTTAATTACCATATCTTTGTAGTATAGCTTAAAATCCAGAAGTGTGATGCCTCCAACTTTTTCCTTCTTTCTCAGGATGGTAATGACTATTCAAAATTTTATGTTTCCATACATATTTTAAAAACATAGACATGATATTTTACTATAATCACAAAACTGGTTAAGAAATTGATTCTTAACTATTCTCACAGTAAAAAAGAAATAAAAATTATATGAATAATAAAGATGCTGACAATCTCTACAATGGCAATCATTTTACAATTAATAATTTTAACAAATTAAGAAGCTATACACCTTAAATTTGCACAGTTATATGCAAAATATAACTTTATAATACTTTTAAATTTTTATAAATTTTAATAATATCAGAAAACTATGATCATGGCATCAAGTCCCATCATTTCATGGCAAATAGAAGAGGAAACAATGGAAACAGTGAGACTTTATTTTTTGGGGTTCCAGAATCACTACAGATGGTGACTGCAGCCATGAAATAAAAGACATTTACTCCTTGGAAGAAAAGTTATGACTAACCTAGACAACATACTAAAAAGCAGAGACATAATTTTGCCAACAAACATTTGTCTAGTCAACCTTATGGCTTTTCCAGTAGTCATGTATGGATGTGAGAGTTGGACCTTAAAGAAAGCTGAGCACAGAAGAATTGATGCTTTTGAGCTGTGGTGTTGGAGAAGACTCTTGAAAGTCCTTTGGATGAAGGTCCAACAGTCCCTCCTAAAGGAAATCAGTCCTGAATATTCATTGGAAGGGCTGATGATGAAGTTAAAGCTCCAATAGTTTGGCCACCTGATGCAAAGAACTCATTGGAAAAGACCCTGATGCTGGGAAAGATTGAAGGCGGGAGCAGAAGGGGACAACAGAGGATGAGGTGGTTGGATGGCATCACCAACTCAATGGACATGAGTTTGAATAAACTCTAGGAGTTGGTGATGGACAGGGAAGCTTCGTGTGCTGCAGTCCATGGGGTCACAAAGAGTCACATGACTAAGCGACTGAACTGAACTGAATATGTAAAATACATCCACGTTAAAAATAAAAATAATAGCTGCCTAAGTGAAACAATCAATACATGTCTTTTGTAATGCATATAAAGTTGTATAATCTAACATTAGTAGATGACTGCCAGGGGTTATGGGCCTTCCCTGTTGGCTCAGTGGTAAAGAATCCACGTGCCAATATAGGGGATGTAAGAGACATAGTGCTCCCTGGGTTAGTAAGATCTCCTGGAGAAGAAAATAGTAATCTGTTTGAGTATTCTTGTATGCAGAATTCCATGTGCAGAGAAGTTTGGCAAGCTACAGTCCATGGAATCACAGAGTCAGACAGGACTGAGAGAGTAAACCTTTGTGAGAAGGCCTTAAAAATAACTGAGAAAAGAAGAGAGGCAAAAAGCAAAGGAAAAAGAAAGACAATTCCAGAAAAATATCTCATTACGCTTTATTGACTATGGCTAAAGCCTTGCACTGTGTTGCTCACAAAAAAAAAATGTGAAAAATTTTTAAAGAATTGGGAATAACAGAGCACTTCACCTGCCTCCTGAGAAATCGATTTGTAGGTCAAGCAGCAATAGTTAAAACTGAACATGGAACAATGGACTAGTTCCAAATGGGGAAAGGAGTAAGTCAAGGCTGTATATTGTCACCCTGCCTATTTAACTGTTATGCAGAGTACATCATGTGAAATGCTGGGCTGAATGAAGCACAAGCTGGGATCAAGATTGCCAGGAGAAATATCAGTAACTTCAGGTATGCAGATGACACTACCTTTATGGTAGAAAGTGAAAAGGAACTCAAGAGCATGTTGATGAAAGTGAAAAAGGAAAGTGAAAAAGTAGGCTTAAAATAGCATTTCAGAGAAGGAAGATCATGGCATCTGGTCCTATCTCTTGTGGCAAGTAGATGAGGCAACAATGGAATAGTGAAAGACTTTGTTTTCCTGGGCTCCAAAACAACTGAAGATGGTGACTGCAGCCATGAGATTAAAAGACACTTGCTCCTTGGAAGGAAAACTGTGAACAAACAAGACAGCATATTAAAAAGCAGAGACATTACTTTGCTGACAATGGTCCATCTACTCAAAGCTATGATTTTTCCAGTAGTCATGTATGGATGTGAGATTTAGACCATAAAGAAATTGAGCACTGAGAATTGAACCTTTTGAACTGTGGTGTTAGTGAAGACTCTTGAGAGACATTTGATCTGCAAGGAGATCAAACCAAGCAATTAAAGGAATACAGTCCTGACTATTCATTGCAAGAACTGATGCTGAAACTAAAGCTTCAATATTTTGCCCACCTGATGGGATGAACATAGTTAAAGGCTTTGGTATAATCAAGAAACCAGAAATAGATGTTTTTCTGGAACTCTCTTGCTTTTTTGATGATCCAGGGAATGTTGACAATTGGATCTCTTGTTCCTCTGCCTTTTCTAAAACCATCTTGAACATCTGGAAGTTCATGGTTCACATGTTGCTACAGCCTAGCTTGGAGAATTTTGAGCATTACTTTACTAATATGTAAGATGAGTTCAATTGTGTGGTAGTTTGAGCATTCTTTGACATTTCCTTTCTTTGGGATTAGAATGAACTAAAGAGACTTTTGATAAAAGTGAAAGAAAAGAGTGAAAAAGTTGGTTAAGATTCAACATTCATAAAACAAAGATCATGGCATCCAGTCCCATCACTTCATGGCAAATAGATGGGGAAACAGTGGACAGTGTCTGACTTTATTTTTCTGGGCTCCAAAATCACTGCAGGTGGTGACTGCAGCCATGAAGTTAAAAGATGTTTATTCCTTGAAGGAAAATTATGACCAACCTAGACAGAATATTCAGAAGCAGAGACATTACTTTGCCAACAAAGATCCGTGTAGTCAAGGCTATGGCTTTTCCAAAGGTCATTTATGGATGCAAGAGTTGGACTATAAAGAAAGCTAAGCACAAAAGAATTGATGCTTTTGGACTGTGGTGTTGGAGAAGACTCTTGAGAGTCCCTTGGACTACAAGGAGATCCAACTAGTCCATTCTAAAGGAGTTCAGTCCTGGGTGTTCACTGAAAGGACTGATGTTGAAGCTGAAACTCCAATCCTTTGGCCACCTGATGCAAAGAGCTGACTCAATGAAAAAGACCTTGATGCTGGGAAAGATTGAAGGCAGGAGGAAAAGGGGGTGACAGAGGATGAGATGGTTGGATGCCATGATTGGCTCAATGGGTATGAGTTTGAGTAAGCTCCGGGAGTTGGTGATGGACTGGGAGGCCTGGTGTGCTGCAGTCAATGTGGCCACAAAGAGTTTGACATGACTGAGCAACTGAACTGAACTGAACTGAGGATATACAGCCTGCTACTGACAAGAATTCTGTCCCAAGCAAGGACAGAGACTGACTGAGACTCATTGTTAATTTTTGCCATCTGCATAGTGGAACCCACAAACACTATTCACATGTATATGTAGGAGATGACAGAATTAGAAAATTGTCTCCCTGTATTGTGTGTCCTGTGCATGAAAACTGTTTGATTTACTGTTTCTCACATAGCAAAGTCATTATATTTTTCAACATCATATTCTCCCCTGTGGTGGTCATTTTATAAAAGTTTATCTTTATTGAAATATAGAGTTGATTATTATTATTTTTTTTTGCAAAAACATGCACTGTGATAACACAGTCTTGTATTCATGTCAGTAAGCAAATGTTTCATGTTTTTTTCAGTATATGGATCCAAAAATGTTAAAATATATTATTTTTAAACTGTCTCTCTGATTAGCAAAGTTGGGTTTACAATAACTATATTGACTCTCACTGAGAATTCTCTCAACTTAAAATATTTAAGTAATCCATAAAGCAGGTTCTATTTGAATATANTTTTTTTCAGTATATGGATCCAAAAATGTTAAAATATATTATTTTTAAACTGTCTCTCTGATTAGCAAAGTTGGGTTTACAATAACTATATTGACTCTCACTGAGAATTCTCTCAACTTAAAATATTTAAGTAATCCATAAAGCAGGTTCTATTTGAATATAGTTTCTATGTATTTTTTCTTGGTTTACTGCCTAAGGAAAACAAATATTTCACCAGTATTAATGACAACACACTCTGGTGCTCTTGCCTGGAGAATCCCAGGGATGGGGGAGCTTGGTGGACTGCCATCTATGGGATCACACAGAGTCAGACATGACTGAAGTGACTTAGCAGCAGCAGCAGCATCATTATATGCTACAAATGCAAGACACATAAATAACACTGACTATAGGACACATACAACAAAGGAATATTGGGTGCATTACTCTTATTCTCAAGACTGCAGCATGTACAGTTCACTTGTGGGAGTAAACACATTATTAATTTTATGCAAAGTTATCAGGTCTTATGAAGAAAAGTCCTAACATATCTAGACAAACTCTAAGCAGTAGCAAGTCCATTTACTCAATTATCATTAATTTTTCTAACTCCTTTCTCTATATTCCACCTAAGAATTTAAGAGATATCAAGGTAGTATTGGAACTTGTAAGATAGTCATGGCAGAAATACAAGGAAACTTTAGACCCTCATGGGATCAACTGGAAAAGAAAATAAAGGAGGGGGCAGTTTTATCTAAGAAGGTGTTTCAGAGATGTCTTCCAGGCCACAGGAAAACCTATTGTGTTGACAGTTACAAGAATTCCCAGCCTGGTTGCCTGCCCTAAGACCTCACACCACAGGGAGAACTAAGCCACGTGATTCACTTCACTCTGAAATGAAATTTCATTCATCAGTTTGATTTGCTAAAATGATCTATTAGGGAAGAAGATGAAGCAGCCTTGGGTGAGCTTTGGGTGATATCTTTAGAAGCTACTTACAGTATTCAACACAGTCTTTCATCCAAAAATATTAATGGACAACAACAATTATCAAGCTCCACACACCCATGATTATTCTAATCAATATCACCAGATTCAAGATAACACANGGAATGACAGAGGATGAGATGGTAGGATGGCATCACTGACTCAATGGACATGAGTTTGAGCAAGCTTCAGGAGTTGGTGATGGACAGGGAAGCCTGGTGTGCTGCAGTCCATGGGGTTGCAAAGAGTCGGATCCAAGTGAGCAACTGAACTGAGCAGAACTGTACAGGATGCTCCTATTATGTATGCATGCATCTCTTAGTTAAAATGGATTTCACCATAGAGGCCGATAGGAAGTGAACATCACTTGGCATTATTCCCCTTTTTACCTCCAAGGAGCTTTCTGTGCATGTGTAGTCAGGGAGGTCTCCTAACTTGGAGAATGAGAAGTATATGGTCTCTTATCTTTTATCTGGTTAAGATTCCTCCTTCTCTCTCAATTGTCCCACTATTCTAATCTTTGAGTTTGAGTCTACAGGGAATGACTCTCCAATCATTTTACTCTGAGGGCCCATCTACCTTCTGCCTCAGAAAGTTGTGCTCTTTAAATGTACAAAGGCAATAATCCATTGGCAAAAAAATAGAAGCTGAATGCAGATCCACAGTTAACATGCTATGTCAGCTGAAACTCTCCTAAAATGTGCTGGATACTAGGATACCCAAGGGTAATNTCTCTCTCAATTGTCCCACTATTCTAATCTTTGAGTTTGAGTCTACAGGGAATGACTCTCCAATCATTTTACTCTGAGGGCCCATCTACCTTCTGCCTCAGAAAGTTGTGCTCTTTAAATGTACAAAGGCAATAATCCATTGGCAAAAAAATAGAAGCTGAATGCAGATCCACAGTTAACATGCTATGTCAGCTGAAACTCTCCTAAAATGTGCTGGATACTAGGATACCCAAGGGTAATGAGCTATAAATATGTAGATGCATTTACTTTCAATGTAATGAAATGTTAAAATTTTTAACAACACACTTATGCCATTTATTTTTGTTTAAAAAAAAAAAAACAAACTCATCTGGGAGTCCTTCAAACAAACAGCATATATGTAGATACAGCTGTCACTTTCTTCCTTTCATAAAAGAAACGTAAAGCAAAAGCTTTTTTATCAACTGCAGTTTTAGGAATGGCAAGTATATAATTGTGGACTTCTGATTCATAGAACGTATGATATAATTAATGATTTTTAATCATGCTGTCTCCAGAGACTAAAGGTGAGTTTCACAATAGATGCTAGAGAGATTAAAGTTTAAATGTAAAGTTTAAATGTAAAAATGAACGTTATGGTATATTTTTTTTATCAGTAACACAGAAATTTAAATTCCAAGAGAAAATGATTTTTAGGGGAAAGTATCTAAGGATAGGAAGGGGAACAGAGAAGCATGTGTGAAGTTTACAGTCCAGAGGCACAAGTTCACTACAAGAATGAGACCTAGTCATGTGAGTCTAGAATGCCTGCTTCCCCCCACATCTTGCTGACACGTTAAGGCCTATTTACCAGCACCCCTTTACCTAGTAAATCATATCTAGCTTTCTATACAATATTACAAGCATACTAAAAGGCAAAAACACAATTTAAAGAGACAGAACAAGTATCAGTACTAGACTCAGACTGATTGTACTATTCGAAAATGTTGCTGGAATTACCAGACTAGGAATTTAAAACAGTCATAATAAATATGTTAAGCATGCTAATGGAAAATGTAAACAGAAAGATAGAATTTCTAAAAAAATTCTTTTTAAGCTAGAGATGAAAAACACTATAACACAAATGAAGAATGATTTTAGTGAGATTTCTGCCACTGAGAAAAGAATCTCTGAGCTCCAAGACGTGTTAATAGAAACTTCCAAAAACAAAAAGAAAAAAAGATTGGGGAAAAAACCAAAAGCATCAAAACAGAATATACAAAGACTGGGAAGAACTGAAAATAGTAGAACATAGTGCAATGGAAATAGCAAAGGAAGAAGGAAGAAAGAAACAGGAACAATGTTTGAATCAAAAATGACTAAGGATTTTTCAGATTAATGTCAGATATAAAACAACAGTTCCAGAAGTTCAGAGAACACTAGGCAAGATAAATATAAGTGCATATATATGTATATACATACATACATACACACACACACACACACACACACACACACACACCTAGGCATATCACATTCAAACTTCAAGAAATCAAAAATGATGAAAAATTTGCCAAACGCAAAAACAAAACAAAAAAACAAACAAAAACAAAAAAAAAGATGCTTGCCTATAAAGTATCAAACATAAGAATTTCACCTGCCTTCTCAGAAACCAAGCANGCAAAGGAAGAAGGAAGAAAGAAACAGGAACAATGTTTGAATCAAAAATGACTAAGGATTTTTCAGATTAGTGTCAGATATCAAACAACAGTTCCAGAAGTTCAGAGAACACTAGGCAAGATAAATGTAAGTGTGCATATATATGTATATACATACATACACACACACACACACACACACACACACACACCTAGGCATATCACATTCAAACTGCAAGAAATCAAAAATGATGAAAAATTTGCCAAACGTAAAAACAAAACAAAAAAACAAACAAACAAAAACAAAAAAAAAAGATGCTTGCCTATAAAGTATCAAACATAAGAATTTCACCTGCCTTCTCAGAAACCAAGCAGGCAAACATAGTGAGGTGAAACATTGAAAATGTTGAAAGGAAAAAACATCATTAGCTAGAAATCTGTACCCTGTAAAATTATACTTGAAAACTAAAAGAGAAATAAAGAGTTTNAAAAAAAAGATGCTTGCCTATAAAGTATCAAACATAAGAATTTCACCTGCCTTCTCAGAAACCAAGCAGGCAAACACAGTGAGGTGAAACATTGAAAATGTTGAAAGGAAAAAACATCATTAGCTAGAAATCTGTACCCTGTAAAATTATACTTGAAAACTAAAAGAGAAATAAAGAGTTTCTCAGACAAACAACAACAACAACACAATTTGAGGTCAGCAGACTTGCTTTGAAAGAAATATTAAAGGCGTTCTTAAGAGAAGGAAACTAACATACATCAGAAACACAGTTATACAGAAGGAAAAGTAGAGGACTGGAGAAAGAATAGTGAAAAAAATTAATTTGTTTATCCTTAACTGACTTTACAAAAAACAGTTCAATATAATAATAGCAACAGTGTATGTGAGTATGTACCTAGTGTGCATACACATATATATCTATGTATGATTATGTATAAATGAAATGGTGGCAATGATACAAGACAGGAGAAAAGAATTAGGTATATTATATTATTACAAGATACTTCCACTACCATGAAATAGTAAAGCATTATATAACAATGGCCATAGATCAGCTGTAAATGCATACTGCAAATGCTGGGGCAAGAGCTAAAGAATTAAGATACATAAATGAATAGACAGACGAATTTCTTTTAAAAATCACCCATGGTTTATCTGAAATTTAAATTTAACTAGGCATTCATTTTGTTCATTTCCTTATCCTGTTCAGTTCAGTTCAGTCTCTCAGTCATGTCTGACTCTTTGCAGCCCCATGGACTGTAGGACACCAGTCTTCCCTGTCCATCACCAACTCCCAGAGCTTGCTGAAACTCATGTCCCTCGAGTCAGTGATGCCATCCAACCATCTTATCCTCTGTTGTCCCCTTCTCCTCCTGCCTTCAGTCTTTCCCAGTGTCAAGGTCTTTTCCAATGAGTCAGTTCTTCACCATCAGGCGGCCAAAGTACTGGAGTTTCAGCTTCAACATCAGTCCTTTCAATGAATATTCAGGACTGATTTCCTTTAGGGTGGAGTAGTTGGATCTCCTTGCAGACCAAGGGACTCTCAAGAGTCTTCTCCAACACCACAGTCCAACTGTAGACTGAAGGATGGCTTAGCTTTTAGCTTTATTTTGAATATCTGATGGCTGAGAGGAAGTGAGGGCCAAATAAACATAAGTGAAATTGTTCAGTCATATCTGACTCTTTGCGACCCCGTGCACTGCAGTCCACCAAGCTCCTCTGTTCAAGGGATTCTCCAGGCAAGAATATTGGAGTGGGTTGCCATTTCCTTCTTCAGGGGGTCTTCCTGACCCAGGAATCGAACTCAGGTTTCCCGCGTTGCAGGCAGACACAGGCAGATGCTTCAACCTCTGAGCCAAAACAGAAGAGGTACATAAACTTAATTAGCTGTAATAAACTACTCAGGGCTTGTGGTGAAGATTAGGCAGGAGAAACATGCAGAGTACAATATACAAGGTGTGGCACAGAGAAACGTATGCTCATAGGCAGTATTAGGATTACACCCTCATGAGAACAAAAACGTACCTCCTGCCTTTGTATTCTTCAAAAGAAACCAATAGCAAGAGGTCTGGTGATTTTGTCATAATTAAGTAACTATATAATCATAGTATTTAAAGCACTAGTAGACAGAACAGAAGGTGGGGATGCCGAGAATTCATTGTAGAAAACAGTCTAATAACACCAGATCTCTCACATAATGAAGAGGAAAAAGATTGTGACAATTTACCTAAAAATTAAATTCTAAATTAAAATCTAAAATTGAGGGCAGGAGGAGAAGGGGATAACAGAGGATGAGATGGCTGGATGGCATCACTGACTCAATGGATATGGGTTTCAGTGGACCCCAGGAGTTGGTGATGGACAGGAAGGCCTGGTGTGCTGCAGTTCATGGGGTCGCAAAGAGTCGGACATGACTGAGCGACTGAACTGAACTGAATAACAACTAGTATTAACTTGATAATCAGAGTTAGATGAGCTAAGCAAGAGTGGAGTAAGGCGTGGAGCTTAAATTGTGATGACAGAATTGAGAAGATTCATATCATCATCAGCTTTTCTATCCTACTCTCGCAATATTTATGCCAAGGATGCCTCTACAATTTCCCTGCTTTGAGCTGTGTCTCCTGTCCTCTAAGGTCTAATGTTATTAGACCTTATTTTATGGTCTACTTATTTTAAGGTCCTGGTCAATGATTTTCCCCACTCTTATATTTCCCCTTATATCATTTATTCTTATTAATACGTTCTATTTTTTAAATAAAAAAATAAAATAAAATAAAATAAAATTTAAGGATAAAAATATAAAAGCAAAATATAATGAATTATATAGGACTTGGAGGTACAATTTGAAGGGATTGCAAATGTCATAAATTCTTCATCATTCCTAGTGAGAACTTGTCACAGACTGTTGACAACAGTTAATGTTAAGATTAAAAAGCAGGTATATAATCAAAAATAGAAACAAATTTGAGGGAGGGACCGGGGATGGAAACACAGACTTTAATCATTTTACTTTTTATTTGCAACTGTTCTTTAGTGGGTCATTACTGTTGGGGAAATATAAATAAAAACAAAATCTTAGAAAATCTTTACACAAAAGTAAAAGAGAAGAAAAGATTTTCATTATTGAATTACCATTACCCCAGAATGTAATGCTTATCACAGGCGGTTCACTAAAAATCGGAACAGAGAAAAGTCTCACCTTGTTATGTAGGCAGCTAGAGCAACCCAGTACCTGCTCTCAAAATAAATAATTAGTCTGCAAGTAAGGTAGGACTTGACAGCATTATTTTTCACACATAGTTCATCCTAAACTTACCTAGTAATTAGATGGCAATTTGCATTTGCTGATTACCCTTATCTAAAGGAAAACATAAACTTCCAGTCTACTTGTGAAAGTATGTAGCTTTGCAACTTCGAGTCAGACACCCAGAGATTAGGTTTTACTCTCTTATGAAAACTAAGAGAGATCCTATCTTCCTCTCATTTCGAAGAGATGGCTTCCTAGTTCTTGAAAAAACACTCTAGATTTTATAAAGCTGTCAACAGGTCATTTAGGTTTTAAAATTTTTTTGTCCATCTCAAAGGGGCAGAGAAAGAATTCACAACTACAAGTTTCCAAAAATAAATGCTACCTTCATGGATCAGTGCCTTGTCATTGGCAAAAGGGCTTGCACAACTCAATGAAGCTATGAGGCAGGCCATGTAGGGCCACCCAAGATAGATGGGTCATAGTGGAGAGTTCTGACAAAATGTGATCCACTGGAGAAAGGAATGATAAACCANTTTCCAAAAATAAATGCTGCCTTCATGGATCAGCGCCTTGTCATTGGCAAAAGGGCTTGCACAACTCAATGAAGCTATGAGGCAGGCCATGTAGGGCCACCCAAGATAGATGGGTCATAGTGGAGAGTTCTGACAAAATGTGATCCACTGGAGAAAGGAATGATAAACCACTGCAGTATCCTAGCCACAAGAACCCCATGAATATACAAAAAGGCAAAAAGATATGGAAAAGATGAGTCCCCCAGTTCAGAAGGCCTTCAATATGCTACTGGGGTAGAGCAGAGGACAGCTACTAATAGCTCCAGAAAGAATGAAGTGGCTGAGCCAAAGTGTAATGATGCTCAGTTGGGGATGTCTAGTGATGAAAGTAAAGTCTGATACTGTAAAGAGCAGTATTGCATGGCAATCTGGAATGTTAGATCCATAAATCAAGGTAAATTGGAACTGGTCAAACAGGAGATGGTAAGAGTAAACATCAACATCTTTGGAATCAGTGAACTAAAATGGATGGAAATGGATCAATTTAATTCAGATGACCATTACGTCTACTACTGTGGGCATGAATCCCACAGAAGAAATGGAGTAGCCCTCATAATCAACAAGAGTCCAACAGTATTTGGATGTGACCTCAAAAATGATGGAATGATCTTGTTTCTTTTCCAAGACAAAACATTCAACATCGCTGTAATTCAAGTCTATACCCAAACCACTAAAGAAGCTGAAGTTGATCAGTTCTGTGAAGACCTAGAAGACTTCCTAGAACTGACACCAGAAGAAGATGTCCTATTCATCAAAGGAATTGGAATGCAAAAATAAGAAGTCAAGAGATATCTGGAGTAACAGACAAGTTTGTCCTTGAAGTACAAAAGTTCCAGAGAATATCAAGGAGACAACAGAAGGCCTTTATCAAGGAAAGATGCAAAAAAAATAGGGGGGAAAAAACAGAAGGGGAAAAACTAGCAATATCTTCAAGAAAACCGGAAATATCAAAAGGATATTTCATCCAAAGATGGGTACAATAAAGCACAGATTTGTGAAGACTTTATAGAAGCAGAAGAGATCAAGAAGAGAAGGCAAGAATACACAGGAGAACTGTTCAAAAAAAGATCTTAATGAGCTAGATAACTACAATTGTGTGGTCACTCACCCAGAGCCAGACATTCTGGAGTGTAAAGCCTAGGGGGCCTTAGGAAGCACTGTTGCTAATAAAGCTAATGGAGGTGATGGAATCCCAGCATATCTATTTAAAATCCTAAGTGATGATGCTATTAAAGTGCTGCACTCAATATGTCAGCAAATTTAGAAAACCCAGCAGTGACCACAGGACTAGAAAAGGTCAATCCTCATTCCAATTCCCAAGAAAGGAAGTTCTAAAGAATGTTCAAACCACCAGACAATTGCACTCATCTCCCATATTAGTAAGGTTAGGCTCAAAATCCTGCATGCTAGGCTTCAGCATTGTGTGGACCAAGAACTTCCAGATATTCAAACTGGGCTTAGAAGAGGCAGAGGAAAGAGAGAATTGCTAACATTCACAGAATCCAATGGAAAGCAAGGGGATTCCAGAAAAACATCTACCTCTGTTTCAATGACTTTGCTAAAGTCTTTGACTGTGTGGATCATAATGAACTGTGGAAAACTCTTAAAGAGATGGGAATAACAGATCATCTTATCTGTCTCCTAAAAAACCTGTATACAGGTCAAGAAGCGACAGTTAGAACCTTGAATGAAACAATTGACTGATTCAGGAGTGAGAAATAATGACAAGGGTGTTCATTGTCACCCTGTTTACTTAACTTAGGAGAAGGCAATGGCACCCCACTCCAGTACTCTCGCCTGGAAAATCTTATGAACAGAGGAGCCTGGAAGGCTGCAGTCCATGGGGTCGCTGAGGGTCAGACA